>JAPYZM010001490.1:0-20898 GCA_030522845.1 Psyttalia concolor
AACCAGCCATTACCGGTGTTACCGCCGCCAAATCCGCGAATTCAAACAACAAAATAATTATCCCGTCACAAAGGCCAAGCCCAATTGCCGAAGTACCGAGTGCGGTATTCCCCCGGCGGCCTGAAAACGAGGCATCCCTCCCGCAGCCCCCCCCCCCCCCCACCCCCCCCCCCCCCCCCCCCTCTAATCCATAAATACTTTATCGCATGCTTTGAAGCCTTATCATCCTATAAAACACAACAAAGGTCCCCCACGCGGTGTAATATCTCCCGCGCTAGATCAAAGGGCCGAGGGTGCACATGCAAATTTGCCGGTAAATTGATCAAAGCCGTCTGAAAACTATCTTTCAAACTTATCAAGCGCGCTGCCCCCCTCCCCCATCCTAATATAATTCATAATGTCGCGGTACACGCGCTCAAGCTCCGTCCAAATAGTAAACTTTGCCACGAGGGCCAAAGAGTCAAAATTCTACTGAAAAAATAAAAAATAAAAATCCGCGCAATCCACCCGAAGCAGACGAGCCGAAAGCTAATGAATTGACTGATCTCTTACCGATTGGCATGAAAAAAAAATCCATTCACTCATTAATTTTCATTCACCGAAGCACTAGAGTCCCACCACAAAATTGAAGAGTTTGGCGCACGTGTGGAGGACAACAAAAAAAAAAATAGGAAATTAATACCGACAATTGGGGGAAGTCCAGTGGGAGCGGTGTAATTGAATTTGTTTTTATGTTAAAATTTTCTCGATTGCATTGCCCTCCGCATCGGAATCGCGAGTCAAAAGGCCCCCCCACCCCCCCTAGTGCTTCGAGCGAGGCAGTGTGTACGACTGGCGGTCGACGCCCGGTCTCCAGTAGGTTTTCCACCGCGCCACTACCACTGTAAAATCCACCACCACCAGCAGCCCCTCCCCACCCCTTCAACTTACAAACGCCAGGGAGCGAGGGCGGAGGGGGGGAGAATTCCAAAAGCCCTGCACCCCTTCCACCTTTTTGACGCTTGCATTGGGGCGCCACCTGCGCGCATCCTGCCACGCAGGGCACAACTGGCGTTATAAGGTTACAGGGTACTCTACCACCATACCCCCCTCCCTCTGACGACCACCCCCCACCCCCTCCGCGACTGCTGTATCATCCCGCAGTCTAGTCGGCGTATCCACTGGCGCGCAAGTCCAATGATTCTCCGCGTCTTTCCACTCACTTGTAAATGTGCGGGGAATCCCTAGGGCTTCAAGTTTTTTGTACTTCGGGGGGTCGTACTTTCACACATTTGGGGACTTTGTTTTTTTTTTTCCAGGGAAAATCCCGCGTGACAGGAATTACTGAGGCGGCGGGTTATTAAAGAAGAGACGGGGGACGAGTAATTCGGATTTTTTTTTCTGGTTTTTTGGGGGTTGGCATTTTTTATTTGTAATTGGAGACTTGGGAGAGGAGTTAGGGGGATTTTTTAATTTTAGGTGGAAATTTTTAGGACTGAATTGACCGGAGTTTTTTATTGGGGAAGATTATTGAGAAATTAGGTCGTCTGAAAATGTTGGAATTGATTGGGAATTTTTGAAGGGTTTTTTTGGTTTAAAAAATTATGGAATGTAAGACATCAGTGAGATCTTTTTATTGGGAGGTCGGAAATTATTTTTTCATTGTTTTTAATTATTTGATTGAATTATGGTTGAAAAGGTCTAGCTTATTTAATGTAAATTAAATTTCTCGTTTTATCCATTTCTGGAAATGATTAGAGTGTAGATAAAATCATGAGGACATTAAATAATTGATTTTTATTTTATTCGACGTAAACAATTGCCAAGTGTGAGGTACTACCAAAAGAATTTATCGCCATTAATGATATTCCCAGAATTTCATTAGTTTTTCATTAATCATTAGCCCGGAAATAAAATATTACTAATAGACTACTAATTCCTCGTCAATGATTTGAGTATTAAAAAAATATTTCATTTCCAAAAATACGGATTGCGTCAATTCAACCGAAATTAGTGACTGGCAATTAAAAATTTATCGAATTTTAAACTGAAAAACTCAATGACTCGTGTAATGAGCCAGATAGTTAAAGTCTCAATTTATTCCCTCATTTTTTTCTCCGGACGGAAAAATGAGAGTGGGTTACCTCTCGAAGGCTCGTCGACACTCGCAGTGTCAGTAGAAAAATCCCAGCGGACACGCACAGACCAACGGTCCTTTTCTACTTCCCCCATCCACCGCCGGCCAAACTCTTCGACGATCAATTAATGTCAGTTTCCACGCGAAATAAAACATCTGAAAAGAGGAGATAATTCGAACGATTCAATATAAGTAAACACTCTTTGTGGGATTAAGAAAGTTGAATCGAGTTTTAACTCAAGCTTTCGGCAAGGAAAACCCGGAGAAAAGCGTTCAACTGGCAACTGTAAGCTCTGGGCTTCTTGTTTGGACAGTATTACAAGAATAACTGTACTATAATTTCCGAGGGGAAGACAAACTCCGGTGAAAGATTGCTATCAAATATTAACAGTCAGCGAATGCATTTCTGTAAATAAAACAAGCTAAATTTTCCCCAGAAGTAGTGAAAAAAATAATTGCTCGATATCCACCAGCTGGTTTAATTAAAAAATTATAGAAAATGTAATTTTTATTAATATTCGGAGAGAATTGAAAGCGAAGATGGAGTTCAGTTGCTGTTGATTAAATATTTAATTTGATTAATAAACGGATTGGGGTATTATCCAAGGGTTTAGTCGATCAATTGTGTCGGGTCCATTACACTAATGAAAAAAATAATTAATCATTCTCTTTGAGACCATTCGATAATATTCTGATGGCATTGACACTATTTTCAGCGATGACAGCGAAAAATTTGACTAATCCAGAGGATTTCCCACCTATTTTTCCAAACCCCGGATTATCTCAGTAAGGAAGAATATTAGCAGAAATTATCAGAAGAATGTTTTTATTGCAAAATTGATAAGCTACAAAAATGATCTTGTGACATTATCTCCTAAAACCGCTCTTTACTGAGATAATCCGCGTTTTATAAAGGCAGAAAAAGTACACTTATCTCGTTTTACCACTTCGCTGCAAATTTATTTTTATTCATTATTAAACTGTCACACACGATTTATTTATTCAATTATTGATTCTCTATTATTATCAGCGTTTCGTGGAGGTAAAAAAAATGTAAAACAAATTTTTTAAATGGAATTAGGGGTAGGACGTCCTGACCATCATCTGATTACATGAATTCCGTTTGAAATAATCACCCGTTAGACATCAGTAGTCCCGTGAGTGTTCAGAGCAACGCGCAATTCTCCATCTCCCCAGCTGTACCAGCATCTTCCGTGCGTCTGTCCCTCTCAATCCCTTTGTCGTAATCCCCGTCCGACCGCATTAGGCCATCTCGCTCGCTCCCACTCGTCCATTCCCGGCAATTCCGTCCTCTCTCTCCGCCTCACGGCCACGCGGCGACCTTCTCCCCCCTCCTTCACCGCCCGTAGCCTTTTCCCCGTTCGGCTCACAAAGTGTTCGGATACTATGGGCACACCAGGAGTAGCCATACTGAATTTTACCACAAGTTCTTTAGTCAGTGTCGCAGTAACTCCCATACGGAATAGATCGTTTACGTACGGCTAACAAATATTGGGTGAGTTTTTGCGTGTCTCATGGATTTAATTAATCTCTGGAGCTCTCGTTGCTATTCCATTCATTTTTCCCAACATCTGCGATGGCTTCAATGAATTTGGGGGGCTCATAGTGCCATCTACAGTTTCGTATTGATCAGACTATAGATTGAAATATTTTCAATGATTCATTCACGTGCAAGTAAGGCGCGGGTGTAAGAGTTCGTAACGGCGACATCCCCGTGACTAATTACAAGAAAAGTCGTTATTAAATCAGAAGCAAACACAATTTCCGACCTGCGGCAATGATTTCTGCAAGCCGGAAATCATGTCTGCTCACGATTTAAGCAGTATTTCACGGGTAATGAGGGACGGAGATTTCGAGGTGATCAATTAATACACCTGGTCTTTAACATGTCGGGCTGACAGGTTTATCAGTTTTTCTAGAATTAATATTTATTAGGATTTTTTTTTAATCCACTTTTATTAACATTTCGATAGGAAGTTATTGTTTAGAGATTGTTGTCTAGTTGTTCATGAAATGAAATTCAAAATTTGAGAATTTTTAATGATAGACTCAGTCCAAAATGAATTTTACAAATTTTCTCGTGCAATTTAATTAAAAAAATTTGATTACTCATTTTTTCTACACAAAAATAATAAAATTTGCGGGTTTTTTCGTTTGAATTTGTTTCTTAAGTTGTCATTCTACAGTCCCTAATTTGATTTATAATTTTTTTTTATACGGAAAATGAATAAATCGTAATTTTTCAAATGCCAAAAAGACTGAGTAAAAATTCAAAGGAAAAATCGATAATTTCTATGGCTTTTTCCCCTAACTAAAAATACACTTTTCGATGGGGTTAATTTTGGGATAAGTTTCCCAAATTAGATTCCCCAGCGTGGTTTTCAAAATATGCCAGACCCTCATTAAAGCATCAATCCAATTACGTTGATCCATTAACTGTCGCAATTCGATGTTAGCGAGTTCATTCGATTGGACCGCACGTCACGGGCTATTGTAGTCATCTCGACTGATCGATATATACTTTGGGAGCGCGTCACCATCGATTGACCTACCTGAAAGCCCCATCATTGATGGTTACCTTGTCAATATGTTGCACTCGGTTATGACGTTTCCCGTGACGTCTTCGCGACCCTCCCAAGCCTCGAGCGCGTCATCCACAGAAAATAGTGTACGGCTCTCGTGGAGATACTGTTTCAGACTATTAGAGCCGATATAAACTATTTATAACCATGAATTCCAAATTTCAATATTATCTACATTCGACTTTTATCGTTTTTTAAATTAATTCGTTAGTTATTCGGTCAATTTATTAATCATTGCAAATGGGGAATTTTATCAATGAACTCATTAATTAATTGATAAGAATTTTCCCACTACCGCAGTGTAGACATGGAAAATAAAATAAAATTAATTTTTGTTTTTATATTTCAATGAAAATTCGAAAAAAACCCAAAATTCCCCCGAAAATTCTGTGCAGTCGTGAAAAATGAACTTTTCGTCCCCGGCGCCCGAAAATCGCGATCTAACCGAACGGAGTGAAGGCAAGAGACGAAAAATATTATACATCACTTGGTGACATAATGTACTATTATGACACTCGGGGCGATAAGCTTACTTTATCGTACGGAGGGCCGTAACGATCTATTTCGCCCCCGATAGAAATAGTACATTATGTCACAAGGCGATGAAAGTATTATCTAACGAATGTGGCTACTATAATCACATGAGTCAGATAATACTTTTATCGCCGAGTGACGTATTAGTATCTTTCGTAGCAAGTGCAAAAAAAAATGGTTTTTCGACTCCTGGGATTATATCACTCGCCTTCGGCGCGTGATATAAACTTCCCACTCGTCAAAAACCACTTTTTTCCACGAGTTACTAACAATATTGTCCACCTCAATGTGTTGAAAAAGCACTTTTCAGATACAGCGTGATGAAATAGTATATTTCGTAACAAGTGAAAAAAAATGGTTTTTGGCGAGTGGGAGGTCTATATCACGAGCCGAAGGCGATATAATCCCACGAGACAAAAACCACTTTGTTCACGAGTTACGAACATAATTTTTCATCTCAATGTGTCGAAAAAGTATTTTTCTCCGCTTCGCGTCGAGTGACTAAAAAGTTTCGTTTCCGACACAGCGTGTTGAAAACTATTTTTCCTTTCTGGCCCCAAAACCGCGGTTTTTCGGGCTCCGGGGACAAAAAAGTATTTTTTCCGACCGTAAAAAAAACTCCCCATTCCGCACTAGCCACGAAAAACTTCCTATCACTCTCAAGTTAAAAAAAATGGGGTTAATTACTGTTCCATCACTTCAATCAGACATTGAACATTAATAATGTTATTCTTTCTTATTCCATCGATTCCTATTATTATTCTTACCATCAATATTAATACCGACTTTACGATTTGGAGATTCCCGTCGTCGGAATTTCTGAATTCTTAATGATTTTTTTATGAAACCAAACCCTCTTAAGAGATCGTAAAAAACTATTTCCCGAGAAATTCCTCAGCCATGGCCCATTGCTCCCATTCCACGAAAATCCAAGGGTCTTGCCTCAATCGTAGTAAAACTTCTGCTTCTCTCGTGACGTCATAAAGTCCCACAGCATCCCCGCGGACGTCAGAGGAGTCTAGGGTTCTTACGCTCAGACAGAGGCGCGCTCGCCATGTCCCCTACCCTCCAGCACCCCCGGATCCATAAAACTGACGTCCGTTATTTTAGTTGGAAGTAATTTTGCGCTGTAACCAGATCGTCTGCCCGACTCTCTCGGCTCTCCATCGGAATTTGGTCGGCTCGATATCGTCACATCCTTCGATAATCGAACAAACAATACTCCCCAGTAAATATCAGATTTATTTTAACATTAAATATGGCCACATTAAATTAATAATCGGAGATCCAGCGGTCCTTTCGTCTGATCCTCATACTTTATTTCAATCTCTTCCAGTCAATTATTAATTCTATTTGAACGCTAAAAAATTCAACAATTCGTGACTTAATATTGTTAAACTCTCGGGAATCATTTGGTCATTAAACTTTTCTCATTTCTACTAAAATCCATTCGTCGATATTATTATAATTATATTCGACAGCATAAAATTGGGAAGTTCGTAAATATGACTAATTAATTATTAATTCACAATAACATATTTTTGTTTATCTCAGTTGAAGGCGTGCGTAATTGTTTTCCTCGGAATCTTTGAGAATTCATTCGCAACGAATTCCGTTAATTTGACGCGAATGTGATTCATTTAATACCATAAAATGTGATTATTGTAATCTGAGTTATTGCTAGTGTGAGGTATTTAATTTATTTCGATATATTTTCCCTCGAATTTTTCATTCTTCTGTTTATGGCCTTCATGTACTTTCCGAAATGTCAATATTTACTGGTCAACACCGGGTGCTGTTGTATTCCACCGGGATATTGCCAAAAATTATTACTCAGTACTGACGTAAAGTACTTCAAGCTGACGCGACGAATTTTTCGGTCCAATCTGTTGAAAAATATTTATTGAAGGACAATATTCTTTACGAGTTGTCATTATTTTTACTCGAGTCACTAAATAAAAATCGCTTGGTATTACACATTTATATAAAACTTCCCTACCAATTTTATTTTTAACAAATTAAATAGCGACAATGGTCTCATTTTCCAATTCCGGACGTGTCCTAGACAGTAAATAATTATTAAACAGTTTAAATAACCTCATCAACGAATTTTCTGCTCCCTCAAATCATTCGAACATTTCCCAGTGACTCTAGTATTTAATTAACAACTAAAACCCTGAAAAAAAATGATTTATTCCATTGTCAGTTCCCCAAGAAGTCAGTTCGCCGTGGAGAGCAGAATTTTCCAAGTGCAAAAATGATTTAAAAAAATGAAAAACTTAATTACCAGAAATTATTTCTTTGCGATGCAAATGAAATGGCTCCATCTAATTTATCCAAGTGACAATTTCTCGTGGATCTCTTGCAAAAAAAATATCGTTACATATAAACACTGCCTTGCTTTTTATTTTAATGAGTGCACCTCACGATCTCGCGAGTACTGCCTCGAAGGTCGTCGAGTTTCATTACATTACATTGGCAAAGTCCCGACTGTTTCCTCTTTAAATAAAAATCATCGTTTATTTCTCCTCTAGATAATGGAGAGAACTTTGTGGATTGGTCTGTGGGGTCTTCTGTTGTCCTCCAGCATTGTCAACGGCGTACCATACTCGAGTAAGTACATTATTTCTCCCATCCCCCCCTGACCGCCCCCCCCCGGGCAATACTTCTTTGCGAAGTGCCCAAATGGACCGCGTACGGTAGTTCGCAGCACTCAAATTCATTTGTGTTTGTGTAAATGGAGTCAAGCCGACGGTAAGAATAAATTGGCAATCTCACCTACGCCAAGATTGTATTTATATCTTCATTCTCCATGTCACAAGCTACAACGTCCATTATGCCCGTGTATTCACGTTAAAAAATAACTTTTGGACTGCTATTGTTCTCCATAAACAACCGCGAATTATGTTGTTTTACGGATAAATAGGAACGGCCGTCGATTCTGGTGGGAATCACCTGTTGCGTACGTGATTGTCTTGCAATTAATGGAGACTAGAAGTTATATAAGAAAGACTGGGATTTTCCAAATGGAGATTTTATTTTTCCACCTGATGCTCAGTTTTGGCGATAATTATTTGAGGAGAAAACATTTCGTCTCGCGCAATCGTTTGACGAAAAAATTCATTAAACTGACGGAATTAATTGTGTAATTATAGAAAACTCTGGTAATTTTTATTTCTTGGAATTTAAATGAGTCAACAATTGAGGCGGCGAAAAAAAAAATTCAATTTAAGAATTTCGAATTCACATAATTTTGAAAATGTTAGGACAATTCGTTAAAATTATAAAAATTCCCCTGGATATACTTCTTTTTTTTAGCAGAATCAATCAAGCTGTTGGAATGCTAGAAATAAAAAAAAAATATTATAAAAATTCGAAAAGGTCTTGAAAAATATAATTTTGAGGAAAAAATGCGTTGAATTAATTTCCGAGATTTTTGGTTGTAACTCAAGCGTAGAAGTTCAACTAATGATAAAAATTTCAGTTTTTATTTTATATTTTTAATTTTTTTTTAAATGTAACCCACCTACGCCCTATTGACCTTTATTTTATTCACTTCAATGAGCAGAACGTCAATGTTAACCGGTCATTTTAATGTCAGAATGCTCGATATAGACCAGCCCAGAAACATCGGTTTTAATTATCCCAATAATCGATAGACTGTTGAGTCTCCCATCGGGTGTTAAAATACAATTACTGTTGAGTCAATGCTGATGGAGTTACCGGAAGCAAGAACCCCCATCGCCGCTGGCGTCAGCCCTTGTGCCGGGTAATTTAAGGCAGGAGGAGGGAAAAAAAATATTTATAACTGGGGTCAGATGAATAAACGAACGACAGAATCAACGATATATTTATCATTTCAGGGAGGGAAGAATAAGCAACGAGCGGGTGATATAAAAACGGTGTCAATGCATTTTTCAGTTCAGTGGGCATTCTGGGGGCGTAATAAGCCTCCCCGTGTTCTTTTTTTAACTTTTAATATGCACTTTGGCGAGGGAGAAAAAGCTTGCAACAAAGCTTAAAAGCACAGAAGCTCAACGGTACAGTTAAATGCACATCTGCACGAACGAAACTCTCTTTAACGTTTCATTGTGCATTTCCGAGGGGGAATGAGAGCTGGATATAAAAGTTCTTAATGACTGTTTTGCATTCCTTTGTCTGATAGATGTGAATCTGTCATATTTTTCGCGCGACAACAACGACTGCTGGGCTGGTGATATGTTTATTTAATTTTGACAAATTTTAAGGGGATTATTGCTATCAAAATTGCCCAGTCGACGCCTGAGTTTTATTTCATCGCAAATTGATATTTGTTGAGAGCTTCAGGGGAGTTGTATTTTTAATTTTTTTAAAAATTCGTTTTCAATTGTTGAATTTATAAATTATTCCATCCTTCAGCTGCCTTTGGGACTTGTGTACGTGAGCCATTAGTAATTATTTAGCTCTCCCTCGTTCGATAGAGGATCTCATCTTTTATTTATTTAATTTGTACAAATTTAAGGGGATTATTGGCACAAAAATTGCTCAGTCAAAGCGTGAATTACGGTTTAAATCGTTGATCATTGATATTTGTTGAGGGCTTCAGTGGAATTACATTTTTCAATTGCAAAAAATTTGTTATTCGTCGATTTCCACAGTTTGATTTAATTGCTTCAGTTTCAATTGAATATTTTGTTGAATTTATGAATTATTTGAAAATCTAGTTTCGTTGGGACTTGCTGACGTGAGTCGTTAATAATTGTCCCCACTTCCTTCCTCGATAGGCGAGAATCCTGTGGTATTTTTCACGCGATAAGAACGATTGCTGCGCAGTTGATATTTTTTCGAGTCGAAGGGGCTTATCAGCCGGCCAAGCACGAATTCAGGCATCGAGTGTTATTTCATCAGCGGATATTCCCAAATTTTTCAATTATATTTCCCTTAAATCGTTGAAAGCCTATTCAGGATTTCCCCTTCCCCTGAGCAACAAAAAAAAAACGTGTAAATTATTGGAAATTCCAAAGTTCAAAGGGAACTCGCTCGTTCTTCACAGAATATGGCAGAACGTGCAAAGATATTGGCTGCAGGCCCACCGAAGAATGTGTAATGGCGCATGATGAGTGCAGTACATACGACAGGACCAACTGCGGACAGTATCCAACCTGCCGAAGGAAAACCGATTCAGGTGAGTTGTCCCCCAATTTTCCCCTCAACTCCATCCGCCCTCCAGAATGACAGTAGCCGATGTCTTCAGGTGGATCCAGCTGCACCAGCATATTCTGCCCGACTGGCCAATACTGCAAGACCGTTGACGGACGCGCTACCTGCATCAACACAAACTCCAATCTCGGTAAGTGACAATAATCTTCACTATTTTTGCAACTATCGTAGTGTATGGAATTTTGGCTTCAACTATCCCCCATCGCAGCGAATTATTCAACTCCATCCATTCGCGAATAACAAAAATTCGATTGGAAAATCGGTGGAGCAGTGGAGCTGTTTATTTTCAATGCTTTAAGAGTGAAAAATCATGTTGACAACGATTGAGTAATGGATGTTTATTTAACTGTTTGCTTTTAATTTATTTGAATTCATTTAACCAAGTGAAATGCACACAAATGGAGTTATTTTTGTTCACTTATCCAGCCGCAGTCTATTTACGTAAAAGCCTGAATGATCCCTCAGCCAATCCCCTTGGGGCTGGGTAAAATAGCGCGAGGGGGTCACAGGCTGGATGCTCCACCTTTTCCAACTCGCTACAACATAACTGTATATTGACCCCCCGTACGTTGGCACTTTTTTCACAACCACTGCCTATAGATCACTGTCTCATTCACTTCTCCGACACTAGGCCTTCCCCTGTACTCTCGCCAATTTTTTTCCTCCCTTTTCACTAGTACAAAAGAGATATTTACTGTATATTGGGATGTATGGGATATGCAGAGAGCGAATGGTTACGTGGGTTTTTATTATTTGAAAATGTAGGGGATTGATTTTTCCGAGCTTTCCGTGGATTGTTGGGGGGTTGGGGGAGAGGATGGTGGGGCAAATATGCATTGGCGGTGTGTCTCCGGGGCAGCTTCCTATGGCAATGGTTGAGGGGGTTGGGGTGAATTTTCGCCAGCGGGCAGTGGTGAAATTTTCGAAACAATTTGTTACAGTTTTTCAATGGCTTTACTATCCCTCAAATTGATATTTCAATGTGAAAAGTTGTACTTGACAAACTTTTTATCACTCCACCTACTTCATTGTGGTTGAGGGCTTGGTTTTAATGACTTGGGAGACATGCTGAAGTTGTGGGTAATAATTGTACTTTGATGTTGGCGTTTGTGTGGCCTGAATTGCACGCAATAACCTGAATAAAATATCATCATGCACAAATCAATGTCCAACGCACAGATTGACCCACTTGGTGTGGTATTTAATGCAGCAATGACTCCATTTACTGGTGAATCGTGAAATGTATTTCATCGGTTAGTGACATCCAGCTTGAAGGGATGTTGTTTTTTTTTTAAATCGAGGGGGAGAGCATTTGGAAAATGGCCAGAATTTTTCCAGGATATGATTCCGCGGGCGTCACGTCGGTGAATGGACAGCGGACGAATGGAGATCATAATTCAGGATCATCGAGCACAAATTACAATCCATATTCGAACGCTAATGCACCACCACCGGAGCCCAGTCACGATAGCAACTATCATCCAGTTAATTTGCCGAATAACTATGGATATCCACAGTATCCCAGCAGTTCTGGTAGCTCAGGCTATGCTGGCTATCCACGACCACCTTCATCAGGAACTAACCTGGGGTATCCACCGAATCCAACGCAAAATCGAATGCCTCAGCCGGGCGGTTATCAGCCGTCTGGTCACTATCCAGCTGGCTATTACCCCAGCAATGCCGGCAATCAGCCTGGACATCAATATCCTAATTATCCGTATAATCAAAATTCGTACAACACCAACTCTAGGAGATATCGCGGTGCGGCTACATCTCAGTCACCCCAAAATCTTTTGCTGTGCTTTGTTGGCCTGTTTGGCCTCGTTATAGGACATCTGTCATGAAATTAATTAGGACGAGACGATCCAATCGATACTGTCGAAGGGGAATATTTTATCAGGGCAAGACAACTATCGACTACCGCCGGATTCAAAATTTTCTACAGAATATCAAATTTCGGGAAAAAATTCACAGCCACTTTCAGTTTAGTTTCTCGGTTTTGTTGATCTGGTTATTATCGTTAATCGATACATGTCAGATTGTGCCTCGGGAATTAATTAGCCAAGCCAACTGGCAGAATGTTTATCGTCACGCTCAGCGGGTGTTGTCAGCCGCTGCATTAAAACTTTTGTAAAAAAAAGAAAGGATTAAATTTCGCCCGAAAAACTGGCAATTCGTTGGTTGTAATTAATGGAGAATACACTTACTGGGGAGGGATTGCCATTGCAGATGGACCAATCATTGATATTGCCGTGCCGAGCGCAACTAGCGTGCGTGAATTGTCCCCCCGACCCGTCCATTTTCCAACTCTATTTACCTATTCAAATATTAAAACCCTGGATGCAGTTCTCAAACGCGAGACAGAGGTGAATGCAATAAATAGTTGGCTGATTACTCTGTTCACGGATTGAGTTTCAAATCAATTTTGCATTCTGTTATTGATCGAGCTCCGGTTACTCAACGTATATGTGTCTATTTTCATACGAATTCAGGCAGACGTATGGGAAATTATTTAATTGACGTTGTCTGTTGCGTTTCGATCTGCCGATTCGCGAATTATTTTGTAACTCTTCGGATGTGTATTTATTTTTGTACCTATGTAAATAGAATTGTAAGATTTTTTATTTTAGTGGAGTTGTTGGTGGGTTGAATTGAGCTGC
Source organism: Psyttalia concolor (assembly GCA_030522845.1). Classification (NCBI taxonomy): domain Eukaryota; kingdom Metazoa; phylum Arthropoda; class Insecta; order Hymenoptera; family Braconidae; genus Psyttalia; species Psyttalia concolor. The sequence continues at coordinate 13,113 of JAPYZM010001490.1, forward strand.
AGGGAAAATTGTGCCACGAGCTGATGACAACTACGCAATTCTCGTCTGTTTTTGTATTTATACGAAAGCTAGTGACGCCATGACTTACGTTTGACCTTTGACGCACTCGAGTCTCACTTATCGCGTGTGGTTATCTGCGGTCAAATTGTGGCACTGAAATTCCCTGATTAGCATATTCTAGGCGGAAAGAGATCACTTGGAGTTATCAGAGTGGATGATACACGAGAATATTCTGTAGTCGTTATCCTACATTAAGACTCTAAGGGATAGTTGAAGTAGTCTAGATTGAGGTGAAGAAGATGGGGAGAGATCTGGGGACTTGCGTGTAGCTTGGGCCAGTTCAACCCGAGCTGACTGTAAATAATTAACCAAGTACTTTCTTCACTTGAACTAATAATGTCTCATCTCTTAGATTTCGACATTAGTAAGAACATAAGAAGTTCGTCGTTGAGGGAGTCAGTCTTCACACGAGCAGAATCAGACGCTGACTTTGAAGAGTCTAGGTATCAATTCTGCTTTTGAGAAGATCATTTGCCCATCTCAATGATTGATAGGGGAGATTTCAATAAATTTATTCACAATCGTCGAAGGAGTTACTCCAGTGAAAATCTGAGTTGCTTCTCAGCGTCAGTAACAGTTATGAATGACTTATGAATTTTGACGAAATTGTAAATTCGGATGTATTTGATATGCTGTTCAGCCCCAGCTGCTCGCCGTCCAGTTGGTGGTAGACGACCGAGTGGGAAACCTAAACCAGTTGTACCCACACCACCGCCCAGATCCTCATCGTTTGGCTATGGTGGTCGCTATCCAAGTAGTTTTGGAAACTCGATAGCCTCAAATGGAGGCACTCGTGACTCAATTTGGTCTTACGGAGGTGGTGATAGGACTGGCTCGAGGAGTGGTAGCCGAAGACAAAGCCCATCTCGCAACAACAATGGTAGAAACTTCTACAATACTCATGAATCAACTGACAGACAAGGCAACCGTGTCTGGACGTTCACGGCTTGATAAAGGGCTGTAACGTTTGGTTGGCAAGCGTCAGCGGCCACTCTACCCACTTTGAATCCTCAATTACTACTTAACAATTTCTTTTTTTACTGAAACATATTGACGCGAGACAGTCTAGGTTATTGATGATTATGTGTAGACGATTGTCTCGCTGGACCAATGCCAATGATTACGAAGTCAGATGTGTATCATAGTGCCTTCGACATTTTATATTTTTATCGAATTATTGTATCCCAGTTATACCGAAGAAAATATATATTTCAAATCAATGGGTTTGTACGATATCACTTGCATGACACAGCTTCCTCGACTAATTTTCCTAGGGTTAACATTCTAATATCGATTAACTCACTCAGTAGTAGACTATGTAACAACCACGAGCAACATCTCAAGGGAAACCCCGAAATTACGACGTGGGGTTCATCATGGATCTCATCATTGGGCACTGCATCATTTATTGATCAAGTATCGAGGACGTTGGACTCGGCATGGCCTGGCATGATAACCAAATTTGGTACAGCTAACAATGTTGAGAGTAGTTTTGGACATATTTGCAGAGGACGAGGGTGACAGCAAAGACTTGACACGGAGGCAGAGTGCAGGTGGTTCGTCGAGTTATCCTGGTGGGTCGGGGTATCCTAGTTCCAATCGGGAGACGCCAGTGCCGTCTGCTCCGGTGGAGTCTTCTGTGGGAGGCAATCCTTTGCAGTCTGGGAAACCCAGTTCGGCTGGGGGTTCAGGGTATCCAAGTTATCCTTCGTCAGGTAGTTCAGGGTATCCAAGTTATCCTACGTCAGGTGGTTCAGGGTATCCAAGTTATCCTACGTCAGGTAGTTCAGGGTATCCAAGTTATCCTACGTCAGGTAGTTCAGGGTATCCTAGTTATCCTTCGTCAGGTCGTTCGGGGTATCCAAGTTATTCTTCGTCAGGTAGTTCAGAGTATCCAAGTTATCCAGCAGGTTCAGGGTACTCGTCAGGGAGTCCAGGATACGCGGGAGGCTCAGGGTATCCTTCAGATTCTGCACGCCGGACTAGCGCTACCAACGTAAATGCTCAGTATCCTAATGCAGGTCAGTATCCCCAGGGCGGATATGGGCAGGGATATCCTCAGGGAGGGTACGGCCAGGGTTATCCAAGCCAGGGGTATCCAGGCCAGGGCCAATATGGGAATCCAGGGGGTTACCAAGGGCAGTACCCCCAGGGCGGATACCCCCAGAATGGACAGTATCCGCAGCAGAACAAGCCTAGTTTTGGAGATCAGCTGAAAACCTTTGCGGAAAATCTCGCTAAGAAGGTCTTAGCGCAAGCTATAATAGACAAAGTTTCTGGCAAATCCTAGATGATTGAAAATTTTTAAGAAAGAAATTGTAGATTGTGTATTGTAATGTTGGCTGAAGAACACTGAGATTAATTTAAGTTAGATGATAACCAGAAACCGTTTGTATCTAATAAAAACTAATTTCACTCGTAACTCTTAGTTTCTCTTTCCTCATGCCTTGGTACCTAAAGGGAATACTCTGCGAGTGATTGTTGGTATCAATTGAGGTCGATGCGGAGGGAAGTCTGGAGACTGTCGCTGTTATCTTCAAACACTTCCTGTGGATTTTAACGATCAGTTGCCTTTAGAAAAATTCCTGTATTACAGAAGCAGAAGCGAGACGTTCCAATCGATCTGACGACTGGAGATAGCAAGCCTTGCATTTTCTTTTAACGAAACGCCCAGGAGAGCTGTCGAATTCTTGGAGAAAATCGGCCAGACGCTGCCCGAATTTGCAGTAGATGTCCAGTATAATTTTATGATTAATTTAATTGTTGATCAGGTGGACATTCTGGTCTTCCTTCAACCAGTAAGCACGTCAGTTTAATTTCAGCAGGCGCTGCCGATAGTCTAGAGATTTTCTTTACTTCTCGCTGGCCAGTCGTCAGCAGCTGGTGAAGACCGGCCCCACTGGGTCTGCTGGCGATCTCCAGTGGACAGCTCAGCTGGGGATTTTTTTTTCAATCATCAGCGCGCGCACCACCCCCTGTGCGCACATCAACCCCTAGATCCTCGTGGTCCATTGCCCTTGTAGACGCCGCTCTCCAGACTCAGTTCAAAATGCGGCGGCAGTCGCGAGGCAACTGCCGACCATCGCAATCCCATTCTGGGCGAAGGGTATCAACCAATCGAAGACACCAATCGATCCCCATCGACAAGTATACATTTGGTGATTGTGATGTGATGTGGGGAATTTTTAATGTCGCGAATTAGTAATTAAAATTCTTTTGGTGATCCTACATGATCAGGATCTTTTGCGCGCTCATCAGCAACAGCTGGAGCTCGTTAGAGACGAAGGTGGCACAGTTTGATCAAGTGATTATTGGAACGTGATTAGAGTGGTAATATGCCGTACCACCAATGACACATGTCGTGATTCTGAATTGCAGGAGAGGATACGCGCCAATGCCTGATATAATTGATCGATGCTATTCTAGGATTGCTCTGGGGACTGTTTAGAGGTAGTCCTTGCGCGATATTAATTTCCATTCTAGTTTGCTTTGGTTTATTTTTTTATGGCTTTTAGATTGTACAGGCCAAGCGCACTGGGAACAATCTGTCGCCGAAGGGCGTTCGTGTTTTCGAAAGTTACCAAGATGTTCAAGCTATCCTCGAGGTTCGAGGATTTTTCGCCCCTCTCACTGGGACTCACGAGTAGAGAAGAGGCCGCGGACGGATGAGATCGTAGAAATCGCCTGACAATTGACACTTTTTATAGAATTTACTTCACTCCCAGATTACGTCTCGAGACGTAATCCTCAGGTTTTTCTGCTGGTAATTTTTTATTAAATATTTGCGCGTACAAGACAGTTGTTAAAAAAATACCGCTGGGTCCAGTAATTTCCGTTCGTCGATTTGCAAATGAAATCAAAAGAAAAAACTCATAAAGTTGACAAAAAAAAATGATAAATTCGAATATAAACAATTTAACTGGGGCCACGAGCGGCTGGTGATTACAAGTGATTACGTCAAGTGAAATATAAAATTTTAGGAATCCAATTTGAATTTGAGAATGGGGGAAAAGACGATCAATTCGGCGGCCTCAATGATTTCTTATTATTTACTTTATTCAATTTTTTTAAAAACTGATAAAGTGAGAGCGAGAGAAATCCATACGTTTGAGATTGAATTGCACCTATCAAAGGCTCTTATTTGACAGATTTAACGCCGCCTTCTGAACTATGGATATGAGAATGTTTTCAATTGAAGTCGAGGCACTAGGTCTCTCTCGATATTGCTCCGTCCCCCGAGTCCCCATAAATATCTTGATCCGAAGATAGCATGACACCTGGCAATTTATATGATGAATATTTTTCCATTAGGTCGTACGTTTCCAACGTTTATGCAAAAAACAATGAAAAACAATAACGTCCAATGCATTACTCAACGTCAACGTTATTTGTGTTACGATTGGGGACAACGAAACGAGTGCTCTTGATTATTAACTCATGACTCTCGATATTTTCCGGTATTAATTACGGCGGAATGAAGCGGCGAATTTCGCAATTGCCTCACGGAAAATTAAACCGCGTAGAAACACAAAAAGTTCATCTATCAGCATCATCAGGCGCGATTGATTTATGAAGACAGCGAATACATGACCCATTTTTACGCTCATTGTTTTACCGCGGGGATCATCGAATGATGGGCGTCATTTGTCAGGATCAGAAGGTGTAACAATGAGAAATTGCTCGATTGGTAATTTTACTGAGGGAAAATTTTACTGAGGGATCGATTAAGGCATTGAATTTTGTCAGATAAATCATCATCCGATAATTGGAGTCATTATTTTAGGTAGTGAAAGTTTCGGGGGAACACCCTCAGTACAAAAAGAATGGGAAAAATTTTCTTTACATCAATTGAAGTAGTTTATAGATAAATCGTTTTTTCTATAATAGGAGAGACGCATCGGGAATCTCGAATGAGCACTCGAATCGCACTCGAATGAAAACTCGAATGCTAATCGATTTCATGAAAGTCGAATCGAAGGCTCTGGAAGTCGAACTCGAAGGGATTTCTTTTTTCAAATTGAAAAGAAATATAACTAAATGACTCCACAGGTATATTGAAATTAATGTTCATTTCGCGGATAAATCCATTACAGAAATTTGATACTTGAAGGGGTGAGGCGTGTGTGATGTTGAAATTCACCCACTGAGGGGGTGACAGGGGTTGAATATTTTTTTGGATGCTTTTGGAAATGGTTGAAAATTTCTACAAAGGCTTCATATTCAAAATGAACAAATACAAATTTTTCTCGTTTTGAAAATCAACCCGTGAAGGGTTGAAAGGGGCGCAAATTTATTCATATGATTTTGGAAGCCGTTAAAATTAGAAATTTGAAAATTTCTGTGCTTGGCTTCTTTTTCGAAATGAACAAACCCAAATTTTTGCTGTAATTGACTGAGCGATAAACTAATGAAGATGCATAATGATTTGATTTATCTTGACATATAATAAGAACGATACAAAGAAATTCATTACTGGAGAAATGCTACTGAAAAAAATAATGCAAAGAAAATCACAACAAAAATAGTAAATTAAAAATACCTGGGCAAAAATCAATTGAACTCTCCCCCGGAGTTTAAAAAAAATAGACTGTCAAAATTTTCGAAAAAAATTCGCGAAAATCCCCCAGAAATTCTGTTGATTTTTTTTGCAGAATATTTTCAATTGGACTCGTCGAAAAAATAGTTCAGCGTTCAGCAGAAAATCAGCAGAATTTTCCGCGCAATTTTTCAGATTTTTTTCATGAATTGTTATTAAAGAGCGTTAGACTAATGAAATTTGACAGCGTCCGAAATTCCCGGAATCATGATTACCCCAGTTCAATTAACCAGAAGATAATTACGACCAGTCATTTCACGTGAAATACAGTTCATCATGGATAACTATTGGACGTTGATGAAAATCTAGTGGCACTGTAACGGGAAGAGCACCGAGTGAAGATGAATGCGAGCGCAATGTGGAATTTGAGCAGATGGCTCGAGCCCCTCGAGCAGAACTCAACGAATTGTACAGCAATGGATAGTGGATGTTATTACGATCATGAATTGGTGGGTAGAGTGGTGAAAGTGGTTGTGCCATTGTTCTTCGGACCCATCGGCATTCTCGGTCTTGTTGGTAATTCACTGGTGGTCATTGTTATTGCACTGAATCCTGGTATGCGGTCAACTACAAATCTTCTCATTATTAATTTGGCAATAGCCGATCTGCTGTTTGTTATATTCTGCATACCATTTACTGCTGCTGACTTTGTACTGCCGTACTGGCCGTTCGGTGATCTCTGGTGCCGAATTGTTCAGTACTTGATCATCGTCACTGCCTGCGCTAGTGTTTATACGCTGGTACTCATGAGCTTGGACAGGTGAGTTGCTACGGCAGACGAGGATTTTTTTTATTTACGATATTTCAATTTTATTGGTTAAAAATATTAATTTTTCCGGCCTGATGAGTGACCTTCAGAGGTCGTTATTTAAGACAGACTTAAATTTTCATTGTCTCAGAATAAGACGCTCTTTCGGTGCACTCAGAAAATAATCTAATTGTGCCAATTAAAAATTCTTCTGGCAGGAATTAAAATAATTATATGTTTCAATCGTAAGTCCTTCAATTTAAATTTGCCTTCGCTTCAAATTCTTTAAATTTCTAGATACAAATTACGCCAAATTTCCTAAACGGAAAATTAATTTGGTTGCTTATAAACATCGTCAGGATTTTTAATTCGAGACTATTTTTTTTTCAATCTCTGGAGACATCTGGAGGTTTGAAAAAAATTCTTCAATCCTCTCGTAAAAAATCAGGGAAGGAAATCTGTCATTGATCTATTTCTGAAATATTTATTCATGAAAAAAAAAGATTCATAAGAGTCTCGATCAAGAGACTTTCCCGAGCCTATTCATGTAAAAAAAAATGGAAAAACGTCTATTCACTGGCTTTTACTTGTTGAATTTTGTTTTCCCCCCCAGGAAAACCCATCTCCGACATATCTCCTTGACTCTTGTCCCCCTAATAATTCATTATCACTCACAATAGCCGGCACTCTGCACTTGACATGAAAAGATAATCATCTCTTATCATTTGTATTCACTAACCGGAATACAAACTGATGATACACGCCCCAGAAAGATCACCTCGAATGGGGTTGACTCTGTTACATTTTGATATGCGCTCAGCCACCTCCATTAGTCTGATGGATAAGGGGTCGTTATTGAACCGAAAACAAATGGCCGTGAAATTCCTCACCAACAGTTACACAAGTTTGGGGAGGACAGGCGTACGGAGATGCCATGGAGTTCAAAGAAAAACGCAAACTTCTTTTTATTCAACAGGTATCTCGCTGTTGTGCATCCAGTGGCCTCCATGACTGTGAGAACCGAGCATCATGCTTTTTTAGCTATCTGCATCGTCTGGTTTGTCATACTCACCACGTCTATTCCGGTGCTCATCATCCACGGGGAGGTGAGTCTTTAACCGTTTTTTTTGTTGCAATTTTTTTGCAATTTTCGAACCATGGAAATTTAGTGAAATGGTAGCATCGTTGTTTGCTTGTTAAAAAAAAATTGCCATTACATTATTTTTACTTATTTAGTTTTTGATTTATTGGGGTTATCTTTTAAGTTATGACGGAAAAATATCGAGGGGATTTATAGAGCGTTCGATGCTCCGGGGACGTCACAGGAAATGATTAGATGGGATCCGGAATTATTCTCAATATAAAATTTACGAGAAATTTTT
>JAPYZM010001492.1:0-37573 GCA_030522845.1 Psyttalia concolor
ACACAATAATAATGACAACAATAATAATAATAATACAATTTTGTGTTTAATAAAATTCTAATAAAAAATATTTAACGGGAAAATTAAAACTGAATTGAAAGGTATAAATTTGTTCCTGTAGGATATTTCATAGAAAAAGGAACAGAATTTTTCGACGAGAAAATTGAATTGATTGAAATCCTTTTAAATAAAAATAAATATAATTTAAATACTTCTTAATCAAGGATATTTCTCAAAAACTTAATAATCACTGTTATAAAGTTTTTGATATCACTGAAATTCAGAAAACTTTTCCTGACTTCCTCAACACCAGAGATACTTTTCAATAAGTACCTTTCATTTCGAGATGACTCATCGAATTTCATCATACAATTTCTAAAGTAAAATCAAAAAGAAGAATGTTAATAAGACAATAAAAACGTGAAGTCACCAATTTGATAAATAGCTTCTCCATGTCCCTCCCTGAGTCTCCACTTCATCTGTGTAACGAGATGTTCGAACCTCTGCGAGGAAGGATTCACCAGCTTCAACTTGTACTCGATATTCCCCTGCTCGGGCTCAGGAGGCAGGCTCTCCTCGTTCTCCTCGTCATTTACCCGATCGCACTCTTTGCTCTTTCCCCAGGACTCTCGCTTGCTCTTTGGTTCCCCAGTGTCAAAAAGCGCCAGGAAGGACTCCATCTTGCCACTGAAAAAAATATACACTTTTGAATTCTCGAGCCACTATTACATCAGCCACCCCCAGAAGTTCACAATATACCGTACATTAGTCTCTAAATATCCGGCCTCCTCGAGATATTGTGTACATTCCACTAATAAACACACACTGGGAAGTCCCTACACGAGTGTCACGTGACTCGTTGACATTTGTGCGGATGTATTGTTACGAATACAAACTCACCAGCGTCTGTTACCGAGCGAATACTGAGATGGAAACAAAAGAGAAGACGTATCAGTAAAATTGTCTAATCAGTGGTGATAGCCGATGACTTTTCAAAGTCATCGTTTTATCATGGACAAAGACAACTGGGGCCCAGATGTCACCGGAAAATCGAGGAAAATTGACAGCTGGACGCGAAGGGTTAGCTCAAGGGTCTCCATTGCTTGACAAAAATCCCCTCGTATTTACATCTCAATCGGCCAATCAACCTCTCCTATCACTGACTACGGAAACTGAAGCTGCACTTGGGTACTCACCTCTTCTCAGACCTTTCAGTTTTATCCGTCCTCCAATTGTCTCTTGTAATCGAACAAATTCAAATATCTAGTTCTCCCCACGAACTAGTGGGCGGCCATGTTCATTCGTCCTTCAGGTCCCCTTTGGTATACCGCCAAGTCACTGCAGTCTTGGCATATGTTTGACTAGCTCGCGTAAACGTTTCGAGTTTTTAAATTGATAATCTCATTTCACTTTCTCCTACTGTTGTACACCTGACGCGATAAATACGTCACTCTCGTTATTTCGTAAATCAAGGAAATTAATGAATTCGGTTCTTCTGTATTTTGTGCTTTAGAGTGAAATTCATTTATTTTTTTTCTAATTTTAGTTATTTATTTTATGGACCTTGATTTGATTAGGAATAGGGGAAAGGTGGAAATGGACATTTCAAAGATGTTTATTTTTTAATTTACAACTCACAAAAACATTGATTAATTTATTACGAAGGGAATTAATGTATTGTTTTGAAGAAGTACTTCTCTGCGGCCTTGAATTATCCCATTAGATAATTAACATTTGGGGGCGAAAGGGCAATTTTTTAAAAATGTTTAAGGTCAATGCGGAATCTAACAATAACATTTTCCGACACTTGTATTCTGATACTATTCAAACTTGATTTAAAAATGTTAATATTTGTTAAAATTATGATCATATGCGTGGGTGAACGATAGTACATATTTACCCTGGCTCGTTATAACCAAGGAGAAATATTATCCCCACAAGAACAATGGATAATGTAACCATAAAAATTTTCCGGAAAACGAGGTAAAATTCAACATCCTCGTTATCCAGAAAAAGGTAACAAAAACACAAAACAGACGATAAACATCGGATGATTGTATGTTTTTTTTATTTTTGATTAGCAAATGTCCACGTGACAATTAATTCAATAACAAAATTTTTACTTACATCACGTTATCAATATAATTTGAACTATCCCATTACACAAATTAATGGTATACAAAAGAGAATAAAACAAACAGTTTTCAATTTATTGGAGATATTTATAAATCAACCAAATTTATCAATTGAGATCAGTCTACACTAATAAATAACCACCAGTGTTGTCTTCACAAAATAAAAATAAAAATAGTAGAAAATTAAAAACTGTCTGTTTTGCCCCGTCCTCGACTATTAATATGTCAAGGCAACAAAACTAAAAATTCTCGTTAGCATGAAAAAAAATTAACAAAAAGCACAACAGACGTCGCACAATTCCACTTATTTATTATCCTTTTGTTTATTCAGTAATAAAAATTTCACTTAGATTACGTTACCGATATAATTTGAACTATCCCATTAAAAATTAATTGCTAAGTGCAAGGGAATAAAGTAAACCATTTCCATTTCAACGAAAATATTCAGAACTCAAGCTATTTTATCACTTGACATCAGCCGAGCATTCATCTAAATGAAAGAAAAAAAAAACACTTCATGGAAGAAAACTAGTAATCATTGAAAAACGATTCGTTTTATTCCACCGACGTCTATCAACATTACAAAGCAAAAATGACAAATCCACATGTCATGACAGAATAGAACGAGAACCGACCGTAGGAGACCGTATTGTCATTTCATTTCTTCCTTATCTTTTGATTGATTCCATTAACAATCGAATAATAAAAATGCCGCTCAGATTACATTATCAAATAATTTAAACTATCCCACGACAAAAAACTAAGAATTCCAGATGAAAGAAGACAACGCAAACAGTTTTCAATGTATCAAAAAAAATGAATAACTCAAACAAATTTGTCAATGGAAATCAAGACTCGCCGTAAATAAAAAGAAATCTTAAGAGAGAAAAAAATTGCGAAAAATCGTCGGTTTTATCTCACGTAAACATTCTAAAGCGAGGCTATATATTCTCATAAAAAAATGGAACAAAAATAACCGACGTCGCGCCATTGCATTGCAAAATTATCCTTCGATTTATTCACCAATTAATCCACTAATAGTAATCCGTCCGTTAGATTGCAGTATCGAACAATTTACACGATTCCGTGAAGAAATAAAGAGTTTGAGACGAAAGTAAATAAAACAAACAGTATCAACGTCATAAAAAAATAATAACTCAAAAAAAATTGATCATTAAAATCCGCTAAGACTCGTCAGAAAAGAAAAGAAACGTTTTCAAAATAAAAATCGTGAATTCTCAAAAACTATCCTTTACTCTCTCTTAAAATAAAAAAAAAAAAAGACTAAAAAAAGACTCGCATCCTATTCTCGATCCCCCAAAACCACAAATATATATAAAACAGATTTGAAGCCCTACAGCGCAATCACAACGACCTCTTCTCACGGAGAAATCTCAAAGCCCTTAACTCCATTATGAACCTCATTATGTACAGTGTATGTACATGATCATTTCGTATAAATAAAACAAAAAATTGTCTACGTAATAATTACGTAAGGCCTGAAGTCGTGTCATTGAGGGAGAAGAGGCTCGCTCTCGGCTCTGACCACATGCTTAGTGGAAAATTCCTCCGGGTTAGATTGTACTTTGTCGTTATTCAATAAAGCCTCGTTGAGACATACACTATTGAGACTGACAGCTGAGTTGGAGAACATGGCCATTGCACAGTTGGGATCCTTCTGGTCGAGGACACTGGTCGACCTCTGAATCCTCGGGGAAGTTAATTTTTGGGGATTAAGGTTGTCCTTGCTGGCGTGCGAGGAGATCAGATCGCAGGCTTTGCCCAGGATTATGAGGCTATTGAGGACCCTGAGGGCCACCAGGATGAGATACCCCAGGAAGAAGAGGAGCAGGTTCGCTGGCTTCGCCGAGGGGGTGAGAGTTGTGCAGAGGACTTTGCCTATGGCCACGCTCAGGGGAAGGGGAATGAAACCCATTCGACGGGCCACGAGGTCCGAGGGGTCGGAGAAGGCTGTCTCCTGGCGGGTCTGCGCCATGTCGTAGGCCAGGCTCACTGTGTAGTCTCGGTAGACTGTTGAGCTGAGCTCGTTGAAACGCGTTATGAACGCGTGTTTCACCTGCAAGGCGAGCTCAATGGGTGACTCTGATATTTTAAAATAGATTTTCAATTGAAAAATCACATTCTCGGAGCGTTTTTTATGCACTCGAACCAATCAAACACTCAACTCTACTTTATTTTCTGAATCTGCTTTACTTTGAGTAGGAGTATCGTTAGAATTCTCTTTTGAAACAGTAAATTTTTAAATTTTGTAAAATAGCGATAATGTATGAATGAAATCGTTGTACAAGGCCAGTAGATTTCAGAAATATTCCCTTTACAAAGCAAAAATTGAAAATGTAACTATATCTCGTTGAACGGAAAAATGAAACGATAACGTAAATGATATTCAACAACATGTGAAAAATTCTGGGAGAGTTCAGTTTGTTATCTGAACATTTTGCACTTGAATGCATTTTACAGATAAAAATAGTGAAAATAATACAAAAAAAATAAATGAAGTGAAGGTATTACCCAATCGACAAGAACTTCAGCGACAAGTAGAAGAATGCAATCCGGGAGGAGGACGGCGAGACGATCGGCTTTCCACGCATATTCCTTCATTGTTTGAAGACTCACAGCGAGGAGCAGCATCGTCAGGTGAAATCTCTCCCTTACGTCAGCACAAGCTAATTGGAATAAATTATTCTTGTCGAATTTCTTAAAGACCGAGCCCTTCAACTCTACGAACTGAAAACATTTGAAAGTTTTAATTACCCCTGATAATTCTCGTTATCAAAAGATGAGTAATTGCAGTTATTGATTTAATTAAATCGATCACTTACATTATTCGACATCATAATTGTTAAGAGAGCTTTATTGCTGCTGTTTATTGCAACATTGAGGGTTGTAGCTTGAAATAACACGAGAATGCTGTGTAATACTGATTAGAAATGTCGAGAAAAATAATTACAAATGACAGTTGATTTTGTAACATTTGCAAACGAGTTTGCTCCGGCCTTTTATCAATTAAAGTGTTTAATATTGAGAAATTGAGGACTTTTTTTGATGCATGTAAAAATTTCGTTCATCTGCAATTATTTTAATAATAAGTAGTACACTTTTTAAATGGAAAAAAATTGAAAAATATAGACCAAAGTTTCTCATCGCTGTTGTTGCTATAATTAAAACCAGGAAAAATATTAATTAAAAAATATCGGTTTCAGGAGAGAATGGGAGTATTGAGAAAATAATTGAGAACATTATTTCTTCGATGGCAAATATAAATGGAATTAAATATTTAAAAATCTTGAAATTTTTCACTCCAGATCTCGAATCTAATTTTGAAACAGTGTAAAAAGGATACGGACATAGGTCAACGCGAATAGCAAGTGAGGAAGTGTTCCCAGATGCTGTCGATGCCTAGATTGCGATCTTGACCTTGGTTCAGTGGCTGTCCACAGAAGAGCATCGATCGTGTCCTGGCCGAAGGCACTGAACAGTCGATCTCCAACCTCCAGCATGTTATAAAAAATATACAGTTTTATAACCGACTGACTCTTGACCAAATGATACATCATCGAAGTGTCGACTTTGCTGGTTGCGGCCCAACAGCCCACGACAACGACCCCTTTCAGAAGATCGCAGACCTCAGCTGGACGCAGAAAACGTTCGCCCTTTTTTCTCGTGCCTCTTTTCCCTCTGGAATAACGAATTGCAACTTTTGAAGTGAAAATAAAAATACTTCTCGGGGGGAATTGAATGAATTGGATGATTTCTTCACCTTAGACAATGCTTGAGAGGTCGACTGATGATTGCCCACAGAGCCATGAGAAATCTTAATGGTAAAAAGGTATAAACAAATAAAAATGAATCTGCACACTGCAACAAAACGCAAAAACAAACATTATTGGCGGAAATAGAATTGAAAAAATTATTTTCGTAAATTATTATTGACATGAAGTCGTTGATTGTTCTAAATGAAGCAATTGAGAGAGTTATTGCCGATATCCTTTTGTTTATTACACGTAATTTTATGAGAATTTTGTCGAGTTCTTTTGTTGTATTGAGAAATCGTTAGTTTTACAATGAGAGTTTATTTATCTCGATTGCTTCGGTGGTCGAGGGAGATTGATAACTAAAAAATGGCTCATTCTGGATTATTTTCACCTCAACTGAGACTGCTACTGTTGATATCCCTCCACTTCTTATGTTTTTCCGAAGTTTTTGATGAACGGTGGTTAAGATTGATACACAATAAGTTAAGATTGCATTGCCATAGAACAATTTTGCTACGTTCTCATCAAACTTATTCGAAAATACAGAAAACAATTGAAAGTGTAGAAAAATAATGACAGGGCTATGGAACTTTTTGAGACACTAAACAACAATAAAATCTAAAGACGGAATATTTCTGCGTCCCTTAGATCAACATTTTCCCAGAAATCCTTAATTTATTGGGAAGATAATTAATTACCAATATCTCTCCATCGACCGAAACAATCAAGATAAATAAACTCTGATTTTTCAAGCTGAAATAATTCTTTAAAAAGCAACAAAAAACTCGCTAAAATTCTCATCAAATGTGAAGTGACAAACAGAAAAAAATAAATACCTTTTCTCTAGACAAAAAAATCTCCAACTCCAGGAAATTGTCTAAAAATTACCTGAAAAAATCCATAAGACATAAATTTCTCGACCTCCCTAGGGATCTTCATGAACGAATAGATTTTCTCTCGCCTTGCCGAGAACCTCTCCTCGTCATGCTCCAATTGGTAGCCCCTCGTGAGCTCAGTCCTGACAAATTCGAAGATTGACACGCCTGCAAAACAATCGCCAGGCCCAATGACAGAATTCCCAGTGGAGTCATCGCTCAAAAATAGTACTTTATGTAATTACCAGGTTTCGGAGTTGCCTCAGGGGCTACTGACCCTGGGCGATTCACCTCATGATCCAGGCCTTCGACCCTGGCCTCGACATTCCTGGAGAGCTTGGCATCGCCCCTGAACCTGATGTGCCTCTTCCCGGAGCCCCCAGCCTCATTTCCCTCAACAATGCCCTCTCCATCGTTACTCATCGTCTCTTGTTTGTTGTTGACTCTGGTCATGATGGCAGGTCACACATAACCTCGTGGTAAACAGCTGTTCCAGAATTTACGCAATCACAAAATTGTCAGATTTACAAGAAATTCCACTCGCAATTCCACCCATTCCCCCCGGAGATAATCCGAAAGGTGAAGAAGAAGTCCACGAAACTAGACTAATTTCGTCACGACGAGACGATCTTGACGATAAACAGTCACATCCATCACTGAATAAACTCGTTCGAAATTGAAAAAAAAAACCGATAAAATACGAGGAGTGTTGTCAGTTGACAGTTGTTGGCGCGTGTGATGACATAAACATGGCGGCATCCACTAGTGAATCCGTGGATGACCGATATCACTGCAAAATATGTATTATTGGAGGTGGAATGGCTGGATTATCAGCTGCTAATCATTTACTCAAGAATAATGAGACTGATTTCGTTATACTTGAGGCGAGGGGTCGAATCGGCGGACGAATAGTCGCTACTGAATTTGGTGAGAGTTATTAACCTCATTTTTGGGTATCACGACGTGTTCCAATGAGAAAAACATACCTCGGAGAATTCTTCTGGGTTTCAGGGTTCTTGCTATTATGAGGTGATTTTTGTGGTTACTCCTGGCGAATTGTTTTGGAAAAATTGATCATTCAGATCTTGACAAGATTTTTACTCCTTTAAGCGAAGTTTATAGCTCGAGTGAAGTGGATTTTTTTAGTTTAATGCAATTAAATGCATTTTGTTCATTGTTTTTTAAGGATTTATCAAATACTCGGAGATCATTTTTCCAAACCAACCACTTTTTTCTGTCATTTTATGAAGCGAACGTAGTAAATTGTAAACATGAATTTATTATTTACCGTTTAATCGCAAGGTAAATTATTGTTTGAATAACATCAGCAGTTTGAGGTAGCTTTCTGAATTTTGGGCACGTCAATATTACAGTTCTCCTCAGAAAATCCTAGTTCCTTCTATCCCCTCATAAAATCAGAAGACATCCCCAAAAATAAGAAATTAATCAATTGTCCTTTGCTGAAAATAATTTCCTGCATCGACAACGGCCATCCATCCTTAAGAACCCCTGAGCCATCCCACTCACCATCACCAACAGCCCGCAGAGCATCAAGGCCACCAGATCCGACCCTTCCCACGATATCAAAAAACATATATTAATTACTGCCGAGGATTCCACAATTTTATTCACCCTGAAACAATTTAATTTCATATGCTTTGGTATAAAAAGAAATCTCCGATCTTCCTTGAATAAAAAAAATTCTAGAGACCGACAACTGCTACACATCCTTTACAACCCTTGAGACATCCCATCCACCATTACGAACAGGCCGCAATGCGCCAAGGCCACCAAGTCCTCCGCTTAACCTGCCATCGCTGATTCATCGATTAATCGATGTTTCAGGCGGTGAAAAAGTCGAGCTAGGAGCCAACTGGATCCACGGAGTGCTGGGCAATCCGATCTTCGAGCTGGCAATGGCGAATGGCCTAATAGACATAGTGCGCAGTCCCAAGCCCCACAAAGTGGTGGCAGCCACCGAGGATGGCAAGCAGTTGCCCTTCCCAGTCCTCCAGGAGATCTACGAGGCCTACGTCTGCTTCCTCCGACGCTGCGAGGAATACTTCCTCAGCGCCTACAACCCCCCCGACGGCATCGCGAGCGTCGGAGCACACGTTGGCCTCGAGACCGAGCTCTACCTCTCGTCCCTACCCGAGGACAGTAGACCCATTCGTCAACTGCTCTTTGATTGCCTCCTGAAGAGGGAAACCTGCATAACTGGCTGTGATACAATGGAGGACGTAGATCTCCTGGAGATGGGATCGTATGCCGAGCTCCAGGGGGGCAACATCAGTCTCCCCGGTGGCTACAGTGCTATCCTGGAGCCCATAGCCAAGCACATATCCAAGGACAAGATCTTCCTTCGTCACGTGGTGGACAAAATCAGGTGGCAAGGGACACCTGGAGAGACCCAGACAAACTGTACTTACAACGGCTGCATAGAGATCACTTGTGAGAATGGGAAGAAGATCCTGGCGGAGCAGGTGCTCTGCACCCTTCCCCTGGGTGTGCTGAAGTACAGAATTCGGGATCTATTCGAACCACCACTGCCAGATTACAAGGTAGAAGCCACTGGGAGACTGATGTTTGGGACTGTCGATAAAATATTCCTCGAGTACCAGAGGCCATTTCTCAATCCTGACATCTCCGAGGTGATGCTGCTGTGGGACGACAGAGGACTGGGCGATCGGGAGCGCCAGGATATCAGCAAAAATTGGCACAGAAAGATATACTCGTTCACTAAATTATCCGATACTCTGCTTCTCGGGTGGATCAGTGGGAAGGAGGCGGAGTACATGGAGACGTTGAGTACGACTGAAGTGGCTGAGGTTTGCACAACGATTCTTAGGAAATTTCTGAATGATCCGTTTGTACCGGCGCCCAAAGGTTGCATATTCACGTCCTGGCACTCGCAGGAGTACACGAGGGGGAGCTACACTGCCATGGCCGTTGGTGCCAGTCAGCTGGACATTGAGGCACTCGCTGAGCCCATTTATTCCCCGCAGGAGAGGAAGAAGGTTCTCATTGCTTTTGCTGGCGAACACACACATTCATCGTTCTATAGTACTGTACATGGGGCTTATTTGACTGGTCGCACAGCTGCACAGAGCCTTCTGGAGTCCAGGATCAGCGAAAAGCAGGCGTTGAGTATTAATTGCGAGGAGACGAGTGACTTGAGCTCCTGGATACAGGGAATTTCACTCAATTGAGGGGATTTTTAATGCTTATTCATGTCGATCATTTCAAAATATTTTGTATATAAGGAGATAGCTTTCAGATATGTACATAAAAATCGCCTATTTAGGTCTTAATGTGGTTTGTTACTCGATTAATTGAAGTTTAATTGTTTGAATGAAGTAGATTTATGCGGTTTTATCTAGTCGCGCAACTGTCACCAATAGTTATTGAAGATAATTGCATTTTATTTATTATTTTTTGTAGATTTATCAGATGTCATTGTTTTTTTTTACAGATAAAGGCTTATTCGTGCCATTTATCAAGTCAATAGAATACAGTGTAAGAATGCGACGATTAAATACTGATGCACAAAGTCAAAGAGTTTTTGTTTGTTTTTTCAGTTTTTCAACTCCTTGGATTGTTTAAAGTTATAATATAAACAATATTACATCCAAAATTTGATTCTTATGGCTTCGTGGCTTCGTGGCTTCTTGGCGAGATTTCATTACTCGTTCTAGAGTTCTCTCCATGGAATTGCTGCAGAGAGGACTTGAGCTCCTGAATCCAGAGGATTTCAATCAGTTGAAAAGGTTTTCAGTGCCTGTTCATGTGGATCGTTTCAAATGATTTTGTATGGGAGGAAATTGCTTTCGGGGTATGGACGGAATAAGTTCATTTTCAGATCTTACCGCGATTGGTCTCTCGATGAATCGAAATTTAATCGTTTGAATGGAATAATTTATGTTCTTGAATCTATTTGCACAATCATGTCAACCCTTACTGAAGACAAATGCTTTTAATTTTTTCCTTTTTGTAGATTTATCAGACAATATAAATAATATTTCACCCAAAATTTGAATTCTCCAGTTTTATTACGCATACAAGAGCCTCGTACAGACGATGTATAGTTTTTTTTATACTCACTTTACGTGATAGAACATTTATTATGCATATAATGTGAATAAAATACAATAATACCCCTAAGGTTTCATAATTTCACTTCATCTGTAATTTTGTGTTCAATTCTGTATTATCAAATTCATGTGTTTCTCGTTCGTGATAAGAACCTTGAAGGTAAATTAACTGAAAGAAGGAAAGAAAAAAACTCGCTCGTAAACTTAAACAAATCACATCTATTTACATCGACAAAATATCCTACAAATTTAGAGTATCAAACTATAACTTGTACCACTTTTTTTTTTTCATAAAAGCCAAACGAAAAAAAAAGACCTTCTTAACAAGTAAAACCACTCGTGGAAAAATATTTTATAAAACGTAAGGTAAGATACAAAATAAAAATAACGAATTGTTGACTTATTCTTAAAATAATCTGGCACATAAACGTAAAAATCCATTGCATCGGTAGTGGGCGATGAAATATTTTCACATATTAATAATAAATGAACGCCCCAATCCGATACCACTGCGATAAAAGATAATCCGTGTCATAAAAAATTAATATTCTTTGAAAATGGTATAGTCGTCCCTTTCCCTTATTGTTCAACCTCTATTATCGTAAAAAAATCATCCTAGGCGATTCTCAATTGACATAAAATTCGAGGATTCTGTTTTCACAGTGAAAATTACGTACAAAGATAAATCCTTTGTGTCCCGATCTCAATCGATTTGATTTAACAGTAGGCATTATACATAATATCTATGGAATATATTAATAAAATATATTAAAAAATCAAAAGTTATATTCATGTATCAGTATACGATCATCTCTTACGATAGAAGCGCTGTCAGCTACCAGAGCTGTTCTAGCAGCCTAATATCTAGACGTAAAATATAAATATATATGATCATAGATTTTTCGATAATGTATACTCTATATATTCTTTCAAAGGTTTGTTTTTTTTTTATTTTGCAGGTATAGCGTTTCTTTTTGAGGTAGACCATGTCAGCCAACTATCCTTCACTCGCGAGGAAATTCTACTCTAAATTAATGCAATCACTTTTGAAATATCACCCAGAGTGCATCGGACCAAAACTATTGTCGATTTTTAATTCGTGGGCTATCGTTAATGTTCGGTTTTATATTTATGATAAGGAAGAATTAATGCAAAAAAATATCTTCATTGTTATTTTGCTCTATCGATGTTTCAATTATGGAATGAAGTAATCAATTTTCTGAGTTAATTTTTCTAACAAAGAGAAAAATAAATTTCACAACTTAGAGGTCAAATTAAAAACTATTTTTTCTACTAAAAAAACAAGGTAATGTTTTTCACGAAAAAAGTGATTTAAATCGAGATCACTAAATCAACAATAACAATTTTTTGTACTGATTCTTCGTTTTTATATTTATAAAACTCATTCAATAAACTCACGAGTGTGAAACTCATTGTAGATATTCGTAAAAAAAAAAAAAAAAAAAAAAAAAAAAAAAGAAAAGAAAAGAAATGCGACTTCAATTCTTCTATTTCGTTCCCACAAAAAAAAACGTGACCTTCATTTAGTGACAGTAATTTTGGACTCTCAATAAACGACAACCAATAACTTAAAAAAATGAAATTCTTAATTTATCAGCGACAACCGTGAAAATTCACGTATCGCTGTGTGCACGGTTAGACTGTCTTTCATTCTCTGAAGTACACACTCGATGTGTAAGAAACATTTTGACAATTCTGTACTAAAAGTCATCAATTCCACCATCGGGAACGCCTGATTTCACTTTGTCAAGGACTTTATTGACAAAATCAGTTGAGTGGCTTGCAATGCGTACTTCTGAAACAAAAAAATTACCCTCTTCACAAAAAGACACGAAAATTATAAAATATATTGGTTTCATTGTTTATATGCTAAGGGCAATACTCACTTGTTGCTGATTTAACGATTTTATCCATTTGTCGACTGAGTTCCTCCTGATGCTCTGGATTTGATTCCGCTAATTTTGTCGCAAGGGTATTTTTCATCTGGGCTATTCCATGAATGAGACGTTCTAATAACCAAAGTAACATTGTTTTCATTAAATGAACAAAAGAAAATTAATTGATTAACCGGTGATTAATAATTCATTAACGATTAATCAGTAATTAAATTAGGATAAAATTAAGGGGTTAGAATAATCTAGAGTTATCGACAAATATTGATGGAAAAATTGAACTTAAACAATGGATTAAAACAATTGATGAAGTCGTCATAATTCAAAATCAAACCCCTTAATAATAATAATTTAATAATCAATAAAAATGAGAAAATACTGACTATGTTCTTGCTCCAATCCATGCAATTTAATCTTATTGGCTTCATGTTGCGCCTTCTTCTTCAATCTACAAGCCCTGGAAGCCAATTTATTCTTCTCCTTCCTCGTTTTTGGTCTAGCAGTGAATGGCAACTCTGAGACTGGTGTCATATCATTGATAACGCGAGCCAACTTATCCAACTCTCGTCCAATGCTGTACAATTTTCTGGGATTCGGTGTGAGATCATTTCCATCGCCCTTCCTGGCTTTTCCACTGTGCTTTATCCCCCTGAGTGCGCAGTGTGGACTGAAGACCGGATCCGTTGCCTGATTGAGAACGTGTGGATCCTCCAGACGAGCACGTGCCACGAGTCTTTGGCCTTTGGGTCCTTTGGCTTGTACATTGTACTGCCAGAAATACTTCTCCTTCTTGCTGTGTTTTGGTTCACGTCCCTCACTGCTTCCCTTAATACTGCCTTGATCCTCACCATCACTGCCTCCACTCTCTGAAAATATTCAAAATATTATTGCAAATTGAAGGAATTTGTTGTTACAATTTTCGTTATTTTTTTTTTGCCTTTTTTCAAATCATTTTATCACGAATTACCTCTACTAAACGATAGCTTCAAAGAAAAATGACTGAAAGTGAATTTTATGGGAACGCGACGAAAAATATTTCTTGATTTTTTTCATTTAGAATTGCTCTTTTGACAATGCAATTATCGACTACGACTCATTTTGCCTCATTATACATTAATTTTGTTTTTGCCTTGATAATAATCTAATTGTCTTGAAAATTAATTACTCTCCGGAACTACATAAGAATTTCGTTGAATCCCATTTTAGTGTTATCCATTTTCCAAATTGTTATATTTTAATTTTTGACTTATGATTTTTCCCTTTCGGTTCAATTATCAGTCCCCTTCAATTCTCTCTCTCCAGCCAACTCACCATTGTCACTGGTGTCATCATAGTAATGATCACTGTCATCATCACTGTCTTCATAGCCTTCGTCATGACTGAGTGGATCGATCTGTCCAAGACCCTCGATGTGCCCTAGAGGATCAGGACTCAGAGCTCCTCCAGTGCTCAGGCTACTAGTGGACCCAGCCTCGACGACACCAATGCTACTGGTGCTCAGGAGATGCTGACGGGGCTCTCGCCTCGTCCAGAGCTGCTCGAGCCCCATCGACTGGGTGGGAGCTGACATGGAGAGCCTCGAGGATTTAATCTGTGTCGCACCAGTCTCCATCGGCGAGGACGTCTCCATGGGCTTGCAGGTGGGACTGGTGGGCGCATTCTCAGCCTTTCTCATGAGCAGCTCGTGGAGTGTCGACTGGGCTGTCGGCCTCACAACCGGGTGAGGCGATGTCGACGAACTGGCCGTTGAACTACCTACATCGTAACACGAATCCAAAGAGCCTGTTAACAGTTAATAGTCGATTTTTTTTAGGAGGGCTGGAATCAAAGGAGCTCTACCCTTCGGCTGGGGTATCTTACACTTTTGGATTATCAGTTTCGATGAATTTTGAAAATTCGCGTATAATACCTACTACAGTAATTAATTTCGTAAATTTCTTCGATTTTTTGACCTGTCTAATTGAGTTATTCCCAAAATCCTTTACTTTTCAGTAATTTTTTAATTGACAAAAAGGGTAGAGCTACTTTAAAGTTTTGGATACTTTCAGTAGTCAAATGGCCCCACTAAATGGCACGAGAAAAATTTGAAAAAATTCCTATTAGTAATTATTACTACTATTGGAATTATATTCTACAAAATTATTAATGTTTTTCAGACGCTTTTGGTGAGTGGCCGCCTAATGACTAGGTGGGGACCTAAAAAATTATAGTTTTGTTGACATCTGGTAAAAAAAAGTTAGATTTCAATCTATTATTACGACGGAAATGCTGAGTATCACATAAGACTCTGTAAATGAATTGAGAAAAGAAATACGAGGATATTTCAAGCATAATTGGCTTTTTGGGAGATTCTCCTTTCGAAGAATTTAATTATCAGTATCATTGAAATTGTGCGAAATTCCACTACTACAAATTTCCCGGTTTATGCAAAAATCCATAAGATCATAGATCATGAATCAGTAATTTGCAAAATATAATAGACCCCAGTCTCCCACATTAACGATATTTTTCAATCAATGGAAAGATCAACATGATTTGCCCCTGAATATTCACAGTTAGATTAAAAATTTGAGTTGATGATTTTGTATCGTTTGCCCTCGGCCATTTTGACACTTCTTCAACGAAATTCCAGGACTAATTCAAACCTTAATAGTCTCTGCCGCCATTGATTTATATCAAAGGTACAAGTTTACGATATGTAAATGACAAGTGATTTGTATGAGGCCAAATATTTGAACGATATCAATGGGATGACGCAAACTTACGGTCAATGGTGCAGCAAAAGCTAATAGTTGTAAAATAATTAAAATTTCGGTGAAATCTCCTGCCCAGCCTTAAATGCCAGTAGAATTACAAAAAGGAATTCGCTTCATCTCTCCAAATAATTTCTATTTTTGTCTTCAAGGGATGGAATTGTTATCGCTTGATAATAATAATTTTTCGTAATAAAATTCAATCAATCAATCATTCATTCAATCAATCAATCAATCAATCAATCAATCCAACCCCATTGAAGTTGAGTCCCGAATTCCCAGCATAAGGTGGACAATTCCTGTACAGAATATTGGCCTGAGGGAAACTGCTGGGTGCAAAGCTGGTGAGTCCCCCACTGAACAGAGCCCCACCAGTCTGCATGATATTGCCCTCACTCCTAAGAGGCTGCAGTCGATCCTCAGGCAGCAGTAGATCATCAAAATTGAGATCGCCCAGTAGAATATCATCGTTGGCATTGAGTTCAGCCAACGTGGGCCCCTGAATCAGATCAGCCTTATCCACTTGAAAAATATCATCGTCCTCCATCTTGAATCCAATCTCTAGCTGATCTGAATCAATCCTGTACTGAGAGTCATCCTGATCGGGTCTAGTTCCCCAGATGGAGGGTACAGCGAGTGGAGACGGTGAAAACTGATCATAGACACCACGAGAGCCCCGATGGCCCCCCGGAATGGGAACAGAAGCCGACGACGCCATCTCCAGTCCCTGGACTGGCTCCTGCTTCACCAGGGTATCCATGGCATTGCTCCCAAACTCGAGGAAA
The DNA here is from genome assembly GCA_030522845.1 of Psyttalia concolor. Classification (NCBI taxonomy): domain Eukaryota; kingdom Metazoa; phylum Arthropoda; class Insecta; order Hymenoptera; family Braconidae; genus Psyttalia; species Psyttalia concolor. The sequence goes on from JAPYZM010001492.1 coordinate 16,329, forward strand.
TAATCCGAGTAATTCGGATCTCCCATCGTTTATTATTACCCCCTAAATTCACCAAACACCCCTCGAATTCTCGAGTCAAGTTCTCCAATGAGAAAATCAAAAAATCCCTCGTCAAATCACAAATTATCACGATCTGAGAACAAAGGCTCTCTCATCACTCGACAATGTCTACACTAGAGGAGTAAACAAAGCCCCACGAGTGTCAATAATACAAATGGTGGCTCTCCCAACAACTCTATGACACTCTCAAAATAATCTAGTGACACGTGCTGCTATGACTACACGTGTAATATCAGTCGATGTCTGCAAATGACTCCACGTTATAGTCAAAGCACTCTGCGAGTTCAGACTGGTTTCCTCCTGCACCTCGTGCTCACAAAAACCCCCAATGTTTTTGTTATCCTCCACGATCCCCCCCTCTATTTTGTTTTTTTTTCCTCACTTCTCCTGCTCGATAGAACCAAAATGGTAGCGTCCACGGGTGGGGGATAACGCCTATCTTTGTTTTGGTAGCAGCCCAAAATTGTTGAGTATTGTCAATTCAGGGAACAATAGAGGAATACGATTATGTGAAATGACTCTACACGGGTCACATATCGTCAGGGCCCTTTGGCAATGCACGATCTCTACGCATGATGACCATGACTTTCATCAGCCAATGGATGTTTTCATGTCTCACGGATAAATAAAGCAATTCTGGACCTTTATTTCCGTCGAGTTCTCAACAATTGCTCACAATAACGCAATCACTGGGCGATTTGCACTTGCTGGGGGACTCGTTTCGACTGATTTTCACGATTTTTTTAATGAACTGTGGGACGAGAGAGAGAGGAACGTCTGTTGTTGTTTTGCCACGAGATTCCTGGGAATAATAATATTCCCCTCTGGCGAATTTTGCATAAATAGGGAAAAGGTCACATGAGCGGGAGAAGTGGCTCTGTGGATCAATCGTTCGTGGAGTTTGGGGAATCGACCAATGGGAGAGGCGTGTTGTGAATAACATACGAGTTTGGTACAGTTTGTGGTGGTGGTATAGTTTCGGCTGGGTGAGAGAGAGACTGTTTGTTTGGTTGGATTACATTGGAGGTTATAGATTATATGATGGAGATGGTGGAGTGACAGCTCTGGAGATCCCGGGGCCTCGATAATAACATTGGGAAATTGTTGAAGATTTGGGGTTGAAAGTGCTGATTGTTGGTGACAATGGCTGCTGTGGCAAATGTTCTCAGGGCTATTGACGCCCTGAGTGCTGTACAGGGGGGGCAGAGTGGGTTGGACTCAGCTGGGAGGTAAATAAACATTTATTCAGCCAAATAGAAATTGTATAATTGCCCTGATGATTTGGGGAATAATTGAATTTTTTTTGTCGAGGCCTGAGTTATGTTAACAATGAGAAATTTTAGATGTTTATTGTTTTAGAAAAAAAAGTGATTAAGGAGATGTCAGGCCACTGATTCTATTGGAGATTTTATGACTTTATTTTAGTTTCTATTCACAGAATTTGATCAAGAGGTAATGGCAACCAATTTATGGAAGTACTTAATTAGATTTTCCGCATTTTGAGGAATAATTAAATATTTCCATTAATCCAATAATTCGTGAAACAAATGAGAACACATTTTATTCCCTGCAATCAAATTCGTTCATAATTTCCCCCGAGAGTTTGGTACGAAGATAACAAAATCAACTGATTTATCTTCCCCAGAAGATGAAATTGTTCATTAAAAATTTCTCCACGGCAATCTCTTAAAACGCAGTAAACCCACTAAATAAAAATTAATTATCAGGAGGACGGAAAAAATGACGAATTGCACAGCAATAGTAAACGGCATGACTTCACCAGCTGTAAAAACCGCCAAAAACTTCGCGCAGGTCCTGGGCCTGTCGATAAAAACTCTCCTCGCCTTGTGCAACGATGAGGACTCTGACGTTCGGATGATCACTGACGAGTGCCTGAACCGAATAATCCGCTCCACCTCAGACGGAAACATCTTAAAAATTCAATTCGAGCTGTACAACGAGATCCACAGAAACGCCAGTCCTCGGTCCCTGCGGGCAGCCCTGAAGCGTTTCAGTCTGCTGAGTCACACGATAAGGCCCATAAAGGGAAAGGCCTACATCTCCAACTTGGTCCCCTCCATCGTGGCCATTTCCAAGAGGTCCGAGGAGGAAGTCATCGACACCCTAGCCCAGTCCCTTCCCCTGATCCTCAAGAGTCTGGGTCCCTTCATGACCGACAAGGATGCAAAAACCCTTCTGAAGGCCTTCTACCCAAATTTGAGTTCGCCCCAGGCAGTTTTCAGGAGAAATGCCGGCAATATGATCCTGGCAACGTGCCTGCACTGCAGAAAGCCCAGGATCTTTCTCTTCTATGCCCTCAGGCACTTGATAGACACGATGATTTCAGTGAATAGAACCGACGAGAATCTTCATCTGGTCGTGGGAATTCTCGGATGCATCAGAATAATGCTCCCACACGTCGATCTCCATGAGTCGGAGCACGAGACAGACGCCCACAGATTGGACTGCCTCATTCAGGTCTACGAATTGTGCTTGAGGTACGTTCAGTGTCACTCGGATCATAATGTCGTGAATGCCGCTCTGGAAACACTCGTTCAACTCCTTCGATCCCCCAATGAAGAGTTCGTTGGCCAGTTGACGTCAAAGAGTGGTTTTTCTGGGGGCAGCCGAATCGGATCCTTCCAGAGGACTCTGAGAATGTCCTCCAGTGATTCCACTGAGTCGGAAGACATCAAGAGAGAAAGGATTGTTGCTGACAGTACCCGAGGAGGGAAATTGGACTTGATTGCACCAAAAGAATTCATCCAGGACCAGAAATCCGAGAAACCTTCCTCGAATACTCCAGCAAAACAGGAAAAGCTAGAAGAAATTTGCCGATTCAATGTCGGCAGTTCAGTAGATGCAGACGTGCCTTTGAAATTTTGCTGTCGTTATTTATCCTCGTCCTTCCTGCTGGCGGGAAGACCCACCGAATTAATCCCAGATAAATTGTTTCGCGTCTCCGTTAAGTCTCTGGCGCTCACCTGCATCAGCGGAATTATCAGACTCTACCCAAACATCCTCCTCCAGACCTTGGAAAAATCACCGAGAGATCTCACTAAAAATCCCCAGATGATCGCTGATATTCTTCTATTTTCTCAGCACTCGGACCCCCAACTTCGAGGAAACGTAGCTCTAATCGTAGGAACATTCCTGAATTCGGTGTTCGTCAAGTACTGGGGCTCCTACAATTCCCTAGACCTGGATATTAAAAATTCTGGTGAAGGTAAAATCATCGATTTAGAACACCTAATAGATTTGTTGATAAAGTCCCTGGAAGACGAGTCAGCGACGACATCACGTCAGGCCCTGCAGGCACTGGACATTTGTCTCACATCACTTCTGCAGTCAGAAGAGAGTAACCACTCCCTGAAGATCCTCTTCAAGCTGCTTCCCTTGTCAGATAATCCTTACTTCCTCGTGAAAATGGACCTCTCGAAGGTCCTTAGTGAGCTCCCCTACATCACCATAAAGTACCTTACGACTTCCTCCGCCTTCCAACAAGACGTCACTCAAATTCTAGTCAAACTTCTGGGGGATCAGGATCCCAGAGTCCGCAGAGAAGCCTCAAAAGCCTTCATTAAGTTCATCAGGACATCCTACCATCAATCCCCGCACGAGGACGAGTGCCTCAGAAAGACTACCCAGTACATCGAGCAGTACCTGAACCCCCTCATCACGATTAGCCTGGACTCCAGGGGCTATCAACTGGACCAGAAGTTCTTCGTCGACACTCTCGTCGAGCCCTTCCTCTCCTTCTACACTGAACCCAGAAAACAAACCACTCGAGATAACCTTGAGGACTCGCTATCGATAATCGTTGGTCTCCTCGTCCAGAGGCTCTTCACTTACCCCTCCAGATATTTATTCTACGGATGCTTCGAAACCCTGAGTCTTCTCAGTCAGTCCTACTCAACGACTGTATACCCAGATGCCTGGGACTGTCGTCTGGCGAAGACCCTGATGAAAAAACCCACGTCGAAGGTCCACTCCAGTAACAGAAGCATCACCAGTGAGTCCATTGACTTTCCCTCGAGTCCTGATCATCTATCCCCGACGGGAACTCAACTCTTGTCATTAACACTATCTCTCCTCTCTTCTGATCCGCTGGGCCTTGATCTCCTCACCCACAAGCACATGATCATCCTCGCAGGGAATCTAATGTCTGGGATTGCCCTAAGAAACTTGAAGACAATCGATCTCAACGAGAAGAGTGATAGCACCTCCAAAATGTGGGCACTATTCGAGGACAGAGAGACCAATCGTCACCTGGAGCTGCTGTTCGTGCACATAATGAGATTAATAAACGTTTTTGTTCACGTGATCGACGGGATACAGGTGGTGCCACCCAGTGGAAAGTCTGGACTACCTTCTCTTCCAACGGCTCCCTCCCTATCTCCCAGGAAGAAGCTTCTCCAGGACAAACCCAGAGAGAGAAAGGAGAATGTCTTAACGAACTCCTTCAGAGCAACCAAAGAGCCCATCGGTGCATTTAACAGTCTACCTCATTATCTGAGACTCCACGAAATCCTCAAGGCAACTCACATGAACTACGTGTCAACCCTGGATGTTGATACTAGTCAGCTGTACCTGGGCCTTCTAGACTCGATCCTCCAGGCACTCTCCCAGATACTCGAGGTGGCAAGCACCTTCGAGGCCAGGAAAATAGCTGAAGAAGTCCTGCATTACCTGGAGACAACTTTGGCTCTCTCACCCACGAAGACAGTTCAATGTGTAAGACAATTACTGAAATCCTTATTTGGAACGAATCTCTCGGTTCGGTGGGATGAACTCGAGGACACCAGAGGCCCCGACGATAGGATGAAGAGCCCTGAGGACTCGAAGAGAGGCCTCTATGATCGATGCTTCCAGAAGCCTGCAAGGCAGATGGCAGAAGTCATAAAATCCATTGGAAACAACTCCTGGAGCAATGAGAACGAACTCACAAGATCCTCGTCGACATCGTCCTTCAATCGAAGGGATTCCGACAGAAAAATGGTGCTCGCTTTTAAATCCTTCTCGAGAACCAGCAACCAGAAGGCGTTCTTCGTCTCCTTCATCCGGATCTTCGAGACAATGGTCATAAAATCGTTGAATCAGTACACCACAACTAGCTCTGTTTCCTGTCAGTGTCAGGTATTGAGTCTTCTCTCTCAACTCGTCCAGTTTCACGTCAACTATTGTCTATTGGACACTGACAAGACCTTTATAGACTTCGTTTTAGGGCAGTTCCCGTTTATCGAAGAGTCCCAAATACCTCAGGTGCAGCAGCTTCTCCCCAAGATCTTCGGGTTTCTAGTGCATCTGTCGTATGAAAAGTTCCACTCAAAGATGATTATTGATATCAGGGAGATAATAAAGCTGTGTGACGGATTAATGGCGAGTGGACAGCCTCCGATTACCCACTGCATTCCAGCTCTGGTCCCTGTGATAGAGGACATCTTCCTGGCGAGGTCATTGACATCAAAAACTCCAGCAGAAAGAGCTGAACTCGACACGACGAGGGAGTACCTGATGTCGATGCTTCTTCGACTAGTTGAGTATCATCCCGTGATCGAGCTCCTAACCCAGTGTCTTTCTGAGTGTCGAAGTGATGAGGATGGTGAGGAGAAGTGGAGAAAGTGGTCCAGGATGACGCTGGACGCCGTTCTTCCTGCTCTAGCGTCTGGCAAGATCAGAATTGAGTCGGAGGCAGCTGGAGTTGCCATCATCAAGTTGTTCTCCACTGTCTCCCCCAGCTGCTTCAGACCTGTCGATCCTCTCTTAAAAATCCTCTTCACTGTTCCTCCAGGACTCAACGAACCAAGAATCAAGCTCGAGAGGTGGCTGGGAATGGTCAATATCGTTCTACTTTCTCTGATAGCCTATGCCAAGGAGGAGGCTGTCTTGTCGCGACTGGCTGAACTCAGTGTCTTCATGACTGAGCTGGTGCACACTCTGGATCTACCAGACACCTTCACCATTTACGACACTGTTGATCCTCTGAATGCAACCAATGTAGAGTCTTGCTCATTGTCACCAGAGAGAATTCTCGCTATTTTCATATTCAGAGTGATCTTCCTCGCTTCTTCCAAAATATGCTTAACTCTGAATTCCGTAGAACATCGAGACAATCTTCTCCACAACAGACGGGGTATTTATCTCCTCCAGGAGTTGGCTTTCTTCCTTCAGTTGTGCATTCACATGTTCGAGTCTGGGAGCCACTGTAAAGTGGCGAATGCCACAATGCAGATGCTGCATGATGAAGAATTGATACCAGTTGAGAAGCTCAATTCTCTGATGCTTGAGATTTCCGTCAAGAACTGTCCAATTTTGACCACCCACTGGACATACCTGATGACCCTCTTAGGATACAGCAGCGAGGGCTTCTGGTCCAAGACACTGGGCACGAAAGATCGAAATTTATCTTCCAAAAGTGAGGGAAGAACTGTGAATATTGATATAAAAATTGTGAGACAATGTGCGACAATTTTATTCTGCGATCACATCTGCGAGAACATGAACGACACAGAGTCCTTGACTTTTCTGGTGATGAATCACATAGAGGAGACAATGAACCTGGCCAATGAATCGCCCGTTCGTGATTTGATGACAGCTGCAGTTCACAGGAAGCCGGCAGCCAGTGGACTCCTCATCCAGGCGATATCGGCCAGATGTCTTGATTTATCTAGACCGGCTTTTGTTAAAAAATTGTTGAGAACTTTGGAGAGTGCACATGAAGAGCAAAGTGGAGCTGTCATCTTGACAATTATTCCAAGATTTATATCGTTGAGTCATCTGGTGATTGCAAGAGTAGCTTCTAAAATAGCAGCTAAGAGGATGGAATTTCTTCTGTCCCTTCCTGAGGAAGAAGTTCTCAAGCAGCTCCCCAAAGAGGATCTCCTGAGCCTGATGGAGGCTCTGCAGTCGACGAGGCTCGCCAAAAAGCATGGACTTCTTGTCGGATTGATCAACAATCTAGCCAGCAGGTTCTACGATACATCTCCCTTAGAGCTGGAACACTGCAGACCTTTGAATCCCTCAGTAATCCAGAAGATTCAGCTTGACAAGCCCTGGTTTCTCTCCCAAGTAAGATTAAAGTGTTTCAATTTAACGAGCAACCCCCTAGGTTCATCAGGAGCTGCTGAACTCCTCAGCAATCTCGACCTTGAAGACTGCGACGAGTTATTCATGTCCAAGAACTTTGACCTGAGGATCTTGGTGGAATGCATCAAACTGGGGACGCGACTAACCCTCGAAGAAGATACGAAAAGAACAGCTTTCGTCAGCGGCGCCGACTTCTCGATCCAAAATCAACAATTGTCCCAAGAAGAAAATTCGGAATGTCTCTCGTGTCTCTATCGATCCGCTCGTCAATGTCTCTTGATGCATGTCAAAAACATCATTGAACTCCTTCCAAAATCCCACACAGTGTACGATCCCTGGACGACCGAGGACAAAAGCCCAAAGACAATTAAATATTCCAAGAAGTTCAGTGCCCTCGTCGAGGATACCATCTTCTGGGAGAGAGTCTTCATCCTGATACCCGCAGTGACAGCCCACCTGGAGACCCTGAGGGAGTTCTCCAGCCGAGGAATCACTTGCAATACCCCAAAATTCAACGAGGAAGACCTCTCGAAATTCGCAGTTCTCTGCTTAGAGATCATTCACTGGATGACATTCACGAGATCGTTGAAGCCCCACGAGTTGGAGCTGTCCCTGACGTGTGCCACCGAGCTCCTGAAGAACGAGAGAGTCTCCAAGATCTTCGGCAGTGAGAGCCACTACTCCTGGGTTTGCTCGGCCTCCAACACGTTAACGAAACTCTTGGAGTACTGGATGTCTCCTGAAGAAACCTCTGACTTCAGGCTTTCCTCAGTGGAGAATCGAGGTCTCTCCCAAGCCCTGAAGACCGCCGCAACGAGACCCTACGCTCGTGCCTGCCTCCAAATGTCGGGGCTGATCTCCTGGCTCGAGAAAACTGGATATTCCTCTCGAACGAACGACCTGGACATCCCCAAGTTTATCAAGGATCCAGTGACAACTCTAATAATCATCATCAGCAGACAAGACCTGGTGAACTCCTTTGTCCTGACTCCTCCCCTCGTTTGGAAGCACGGCTGGACGATGGAGGGCTCTGGCCCGACCCTCTGCCACTTCCCACTACTCCTCTCAACAGCCGAATCCAATTTTCTCCAGGACCTCGACGTCCTGCGTCAGTTCGTCTACAGGATAACCCTCCTAGGATGGACCTCTCGTCTCCAATTCGAGGAGATCTGGATGGCTTTGCTCTCAGTGCTCAGTGCAGCATCAACCGAGACCGATTCAGTTGAGTCAGAGGGCAGTAGCATTCAATCAACGAGTCTCGCAGTCCAGGGAATAACCAGACTATTAACCCAAACCCTAATCCTACCTCATCCTGGCAATCCTGTCAACAGCATTGCAATGCACCACTGCAGAGATCCTCCTCTGTCCCTCCAAAAACCAGCCTCACAGAGGCTGTACGTCGTCCAGGACCTGCTCTCCTGGAAGTACCAGTCCTCCAGAGCCTCCAGAGTTCCCAAGGACAGTTTTATCAATTCTGGAGGTGATTCTCTGGGGCTGGAGCATTTATTCACCCGAGGAAATATCGAAAGAGAGAGATTAACTACCGCCTTCGACGAGTTATCCTACAGCCAATTATCGGTTTCGTACCTCTGGGCTTTGTGCTCCCTTCACGAAGACAAACTATCAGCTTCTGTCCTCTTACTGAAGGAGAGGAGGAATCGGGCATTGACCTCAGATTGTCTAGATCTCGACTCTTGCATCAGATTTCTCATAGAATTGTACACTAGATGGTTATCACCATCGTCAACACCTCTGAGGCTCCTCAACGAAGTCGTCAGAAGCATCATCTCGACGTCTGATCTCTTCGTGGAGAGGGGACAGTTCCAATGGATGTTCGACACCTGTTCTGAAATGGAGAGATATCACACAAGTGACGATGATATTCTACATCACAGTCTGGTCTTCGCTGTCTGCAAATCAGCAGCAGTGCTAGCTCCCCTGGATATCGAGAGCCTCGACAAAGTGAAGAGGGCTGTTGAAAATGGGTTGAAAACAAACTATTTGCCAGGCAGGATAGCAACTCTTCATGGAATTTTATTCCTCCTTCAGAGTGCAGTCCAAGCTAATTGCGAGGAGACTATGAATGTCGTTCATCCTCTGGCTATCAAGTACATTCACAAACACATTGAGAGCAGAGGGTCTGAGGGTCAGAGTGAGGAGCATCAGAGGACAATGTGGGCACTTGTGTTCTTCCTTCTGGAGCACGCCGAGGACACTCCACCGGATGCAGAGGCTCCGGCTGTTCTGGAACTGGCTATAAGTCTTGTCTCGTCTGGGAATGTTTCGGTGGCAATCAATAGGACTATTCTTCAGGGATTGGAGCGGTTGGTGGCAGCCAAGAGCGTTGTTGGAAGGGTTGCTGATCAGATTGTCAAGGTGTCCCTGGAGAGACTGAAGAGCAATTGTCCTCTGATTGCCATTCCTGCATTCAGGCTCCTGTTGACTTGTATGTACTCTGAGGCTGCCGACAGGTTTAATAGAACAGCTGTTGTCAAGGAGGAGCAGCCACTTCCTGATATTGAGCCTGAAGCTCTGATGAGGACCATCGAGAGGACCTCGGCGATTTTCGATAGGATCAAGAAGGGACAGAACATGGAAGTGAGAATTCTATGCGCCATCTTGTCGGAGATCCTGGGGGACTTCTTTCCTCCCTTTGAGACATTGACAAAGGTCATTGGGGAGTTCTTGTCTCCGCAGCAGCCACATCAGAGACTTTTCTCTGGGGTTGTCTTCAAGGTCTGCGAGAGGGTCACGGGGACTGAGGATCAGTTGACTCTTCTCCAGGACTGGGTTGTGTTCAGCTTGTCTACTTTTATCCAGAGCTTACCTCTTGTTACCTCTACCTGGTGCCTCTCATGTTTTTTCGTCAGTGCGTCAACAAATAAGTGGCTCAGGGCCTTGTATCCTTTACATTATTTTTTTGGAAAAAGCGGAGGTAAATAGAACGATTTGTCCATATTTTTATTATTATCATTATAATCACAAAATAGTTAATGATAAAAAAGTACAAGAGATTCTACTCTGTCAAGATCATCGCTACACCACTTGGGGGTTATTAGTGTTTCATTTGTTTCCTTAATGAGATAATCTTCAGGTTTCCACATGTGCAATCGAGAATGGGAAAATATGAGTATGAAGATAAGAAGATATTGTGCATCGCTGCAGCTGATTTTTACAAGCAGGTTTGTTATTATTATTGGGCGATTATTGAGTCGATGTTATTGGTTCATTCGATGACAAATTGGCAACCAACTAAGTACCTCTGAATTTTCACCGAAAATTGAGGGTAATATTGATTCTTTTGCTCTTATGTTGTGGGAAATTACTCTTGCAGTGTCCGCATCATCTCGTTTTTATTGAATTGATTGCTTCGGGCATAAAATTATTATTTTTTATCCTTGGGTGGATACGGAACCTTCGTCTATCTCCCTTTTCCATTTAAAGGCATTTAAATTTAAGAATTTATATGAATTCGATGATATTCAATTCAACATGTGGTAAGGTACGACAACCCTAACGGACCCGTCGATTCTAAGAATCGAGTGACTCGCTTAGTCGATTGCCATTCGATCGATGGTCGATTGTGGTGTCGAGTGTAGGTTGAACGACCTACAATCAAGTTTCCTGAAAGTCGATTGCGAGTCGATTCAAGCTGGACATCTGTTGGAACCGAGTCTCAATGGGAATTTCATTTCGATTGAAACAATTTTCTTATAATCGGTTTGTAATCGATTTATACTCGATTCCAACAGATTTCCAGCTTTAATCGACTCGCAATCAACTTTCAGGGAACTTGATCGTAGGTTGTTTAAGCTACCCAGACTTGACATCACAATCGACTAACGATCGACTGACAATCGACTAACCGGGTCGCTCGATTCTTAGAATCGACAGTTACCCCGACACTACCGCGGCTTAACGATAGGGACGCGACTGGTATAAACTCCACAAGAGTCAACCTATGAGCCGGTCACTCTTTCAAGTTATTCACCAAATCCAGTCCGACTGAATTTTCCTCTTGGTTGTTAGAAGTAGTCAATTATTTCAGTTTTGCCGAAAAATTCTCGGGAGTTGCCGTATATACTGATTACCCGATAATTTGTGATTGCAGCTTTCAAATGAATCGCAGAGGAAGGCTTTTCTGAAGACCTTCGAAGCCGCCGGGAAAGAGCCGGGCTCTCCCTTCTGCGACATAATAACCACATTCGAAGTTACTGAGAGTGGGTGAAGTCGAGGCCAAATTCTTCGTGTACATAAAAGAAATTTATTGTATGCATATTATGTAAATCGATCCAATGATTTTATTTATTCTATGTATAATTAGAAACTATTTTTCTGAGACAATGGTTGTACTCAATTATTCATTAATTCATGGACTATTTCAGGTTGATCGTCGCCCTACCAAATTTGCTTTTATTTCTAAGTTTTCTCGCCCTCTCGCTTCTCATCTTTCGGTAGTACCAGAAGCATCGTAATGTTGCAAAGTAGAAGAGCTCAACGAACGACAGAATACTCGCGCCAAGAAGTAATCCAGCAGCTCCTCCAACAGCTGCTAGAAAGTCAACGAAACCGAAGACTTGTTCTTTAATGTACTTGTCCTGGGGAAATTGAATTTTCACCTCCATTGTTACTTCATCAGGGGTTTTGTCTCCCCTGGAAAATCAAAGAGAAAAATCAAAGGAAAATAAGTAAGATAGCAACTCCAAAATTTTCTCTGAAAACTAAGCCAATTATTAATTCTTGCACTTATTTGGTGGAGAACGACTCTTGTACTGTCGGAATTTGGTTGCTATCAATGAATTGACCGCCTCAAGACATAAAATTTGTTATTATGGCGGCTGGTAGAACTTCACAACAGCTAAAATATCTGCTCTCCATGAAATTATTCACTAAATTGACCCACCAAATTCATCACTATTTCACTCGTGGCATCACATCACTCGCCAAAAACCATTTTTTACACTTGTTACGAAATATACTATTTCATCACGCTGTGTCGGAAAAGTATTTTTTCGTCACTGTTGCCACGTTCAGCCCGTGTCGAAAAGTGCCTTTTCGTTTACTAGTAAAGGAAAAATAGAAGAGTTCGCCACTGCCTGAACGTAATATCACTAACAAAAAATATAGTTCGGATACACGTGCGACGATGTGTTTCAACTCGTGTGATTGGCAGCCCTCGGCTTCGCCTCGAGCCGCCAACTTCACACTCGTTACCACCCCGTCGCACTTGTATCGAAATATATTATTTTTCACTTGTTACGAAATATACTATTTTCGTGCGCAGCACCTGGAAAACGCCAATTTCGTGGTGCGTAGGGACACGGAAACGGGGTTTTTTCAGGTCCCACGTCGCGAAATAGTATATTTCATAACAAGTGAAAAAAAATGGTTTTGGGCGAGTGGGAGGTTTATATCACGAGCCGAAGGCGAGGGATATAATCCCACGAGTCAAAAACCACTTTTTTCACGTGTTACGAACATAATTTTTCATCTCAATGTGTCGAAAAAGTAGTTTTCAGTCACTCGGCGCGAAGCGGAGAGTGACTGAAAAGTTAATTTTCCGACACAGCGTGATGAAATTGTATATTTCGTAACAAGCGAAAAAAAATGGTTTCTGGCGAGTGGGAGGTTTATATCACGAGCCGAAGGCGAGTGATATAATCCCACGAGTCAAAAACCACTTTTCCATCACGCTGTGTCGGAAAGGTAACTTTTCCGACACATTGAGATGAAAAATATTGTTCGTAAAAAAAGTGGTTTTTGACTCGTGAGATTATATCACTCGCCTTCGGCTCGTGATATTAACCTCCCACTCGCCAAAAACGATTTTTTTTTCACTTGTTACGAAATATACTATGTTCACAAGTTGCGAACAATATTTGTCATCTCAATGTGTCGAAAAAGCACCGCTTCGCGTCGAGTGACTGAAAAGTTACTGTTCCGACACAGCGTGATCAAATAGTATATTTCGTAACAAGTGAAAAAAAAATAGTTTTTGGCGAGTGGGACGTTTATATCACGAGCCGAAGGCGAGTGATATAATCCCGCGAGTCAAAAATCACTTTTTTCAAGAGTTACGAACAATATTTTTCATCACATTGAGTCGGAAAAGCACTTTTCAGTTCCTCGACATGAAGCAGACCGTAACTGAAAAGCTACTTTTCCGACACAGCGTGATGAAAAATTATGTTCGTAACTCGTGAAAAAAGTGGTTTTTGACTCGCGGGCGAGTGGGATCTCCCACTCGCCAAAAAAATTTTAGAATAGAGAAAATGGGGTAGACATCCTCAAAGTCATCAAGAACTAATTAGTCAGGCATTGAATGATTACATTGGAAATTCGTGAAAGCGCTCTTCAGTGTAGCGTATGAAATCGCAGTCGTAGAGACATCCGCAATCTTCTGCTCGCTCGTTAAGATTATTCAAAATGCCCTTTTTATTTTTTTGAGCACATCGTAGTTGGTCTGCGTTACATGTTGGGACTCCGGCTAGAAAATCGTCTGAATTCAGTCGAATCCTTCCATGCTTTCTAAATAAATAGAATTAATAGTCTACCTCGAGAACTTACGAAGGGGTCTCGCGAAGTGGTAATGGCAGCCGCAGAACTTGAATAGTCTGTTTTGGACGCATTCCGACCTGCACATCGCAGCGGTGTAAATCGGCCACATGGTGAGTTTAATGTCATCGCGGAATTTGCAGTTTCTCTGTTTGAAAGAGAGATCTCGGAGTTCGGGAGCCGGTTCGATCTCCTCAATGTTCAGGATGAGATTGGTACTCCACTTCATTTTCGCCTGGTACATAATCCGCGAGAAGTCAACAATATTTCCAGGGTGAGTTAAGCTGAACTGAGTTGAAGAAAATCGAGATAAGTGAGACAGTTCTTTGAAGGAAAGTCTCCAAATTTGTTGGAACATTTTGCAATGAAGTTATTTAAGATACGGCCTGCTCAATTTTTTCCTTTATTTCCCTGGCGGACCTGTCGATTCTAAGAATCGAGCGACCCGGTTAGTCGATTGACATTCGATCGTTGGTCGATTGTGATGTCGAGTCTGGGTAGCTTAAACGACCTACAATCAAGTTCCTTGAAAGTCTATTGCGAGTCAATTTTTTTATTATTTAAGCTTGCTTAAACTTATCGGCTTATAAAGCTACAAAGAAAAAGAAACAGGAAGTATACCCACAACTATACATTTCAAGTATAACTGAGATACTTAAAAACTATGATTCTCAGACGTTTACTTTACATTTCGTTAAAAACTGGTCCATTAGTTCGATGCATTCTTTTTTTAAATTTTTGAGAAATGTTTTACTTTCATGAGGTGGAAAGTAACCTAGAGAACAAAGACGATCGACCATGATTTCCCTGTGTTCTTCGTAGAGTGGCCAGTGCCAGAGGACATGATCCAAGTCTTCGTTCGGATGGTTGCATTGACATCTGGGTGATTGTATAAGCCCTTTACGATGAAGGGAAGAAGCCAGATGATAGTGATTCGCGTGGACTCTATTTACCCATGAAATTATACGACGAGAAAATTTTCGGTTGTTAAACCAGGGTTTGCGCTTGTTGATGTAATAATTCTCGAAGTAGTATTTACCTTTGTTCGGAGAGTCGCTGATACATTTTTCAAACGAGCAATCAAAGGATTTTTTTTTAATTCTTCGCGGAAATCGGAATAGGGTAGAAGAGTTTCTTCGTCTGGTGGCGACTCTGAGGCTTCTCCTGCTAGATGGTCAGCTTCCTCATTGTCATTGATATAGTTCGAGTTGTTATTAATTTCAGTGAATCAATACACGTCAATAGACGTCATATTTAGTCAATTCAAGCTGGAAATCTGTTGGAATCGAGTATAAGTCGATTAAAAACAGATTACAAGGAAATTGGTTCAATCCAAATGAAATTCACATTGAGACTCGATTGCAACAGATGTCCAGCTTGAATCGACTCGCAATCGACTTCCAGGAAACTTGATTGTAGGTCATTTAACCTACACTCGACATCACAATCGAGCATCGATCGAATGGCAATCGACTAAGCGGGTCACTCGATTCTTAGAATCGACAGTCAGTCGAATTTGAATCCACGGGTCCGTTAGGGTTGTCAGTAAATTCCCTAGGAGTTCTGCTCGTTAGAGCCCTTTACGGAATTTCGTAGGAATTGTCACTTGGGTTTATTTCTCGAGCGCAATTTGGCTGTCATATTGAAGACTCTAATTATAAATATCATTCTAATCATATTCTGATGATCCCTACTCCCCCTAGAATCCTAAGTGGTCCTATGTTAGATATTATGAACGCTAGTCTGACCTCAAGATCGTAATTTTTCATGCTCGTTTTTGGTAATTAGCCTGCTCACGGTATAATGAGCAGGGATTTTGGGGAATTCTGGGAATTCTAGAAAGAGAAATAGAACAAAATCGGGTAGACCAAGTCTTAAAACGAACATTTATCTAGTTATATTTATGAATTGAAAAACAAAATCATTAGAAGTGATAAAATATATTCTCAAATATTCACTTCAGGCCCGCTAAAGCATTCCTCTCTCGGTTGTTTTCTTTAATTAATTTTCAATCAATTTTTTTGCTAATAAAACAAAAGATCTTTTACAAAAAATATATCAGAATGCGATACAGAAATGAGAGTTTTGAGTTATTTAAGAAATGGAATCAGTCTACCGAATTTGTCTACCGAATTTTCAGAATGAAAAACTTACGAAGACCGCGTGTTTCTTCACGTGAAGTGGAATATTGAAGGCCAGGCTCAAATGTTCGTAGACGTATTGATCGGCAGGTTGTGGGATAATAGTCCAGTTATCACTATTCCAATAGCTGCAACATTGAAAAATCAAGAAGTCTGAAACTGAGAGAAATCGGCAGTAAAAATTTTCTAATCGATGGAGAATTGTATAGCGTTTTGACGGATCTGGAAAAATTATCTAAATCCTCAATAAACTTTGAGTCAACAAATTTCAATGAACGATTGGGTTTTGTTTTTGAACCGCCAAATTCTACGCGATTGCGCGGATGAAAAACATTAATCAAAAATTCCAGCGAATTCCATAGGAAATTTCATTAGAATTCCATGGAGTTCTATGGAGTTTAGGAATCCTCTATTCTATGAGAATTCTGTCAAAATGGTACATTTTGGGTATTCTATAACAAAATTTGTATTGATGTTTAATTTCTATCGCATTTTTCTTTATCAAAATTGTTGAGTGAGAATTTTAATACAAAAAATGTCAACAAAAAAGTGCAAACAGAAATGAAAATTCCGGAAAATTCTTCCTACAGCATATCCGATAGAAGTCGACAAGAAAAAACAGAATAGAAGTCCTATAGAATTTCTGTGGAACTTCTTAGCGGATTATCTCGGATTTTCCATTAAATTATTTTTTTCAATGATTTTTTTATTCAATCAATCCGTTAAGTAATTTTTCTTAAGTTTCGTGTTATGAATTCAGTAATAATTGTACTCCAAAGAAGAATATGGAGCAGCATAACCGTGAAAGCTGTTACAGAAGCCGCGATCGGTGACGATCCATGAAGCTTCACTCTTCATATCTCCATAGTCAACGTCAGGTTTCAAGTCATCGAGGATCGGCAGCCACAAGTTAGAAGGAACACTGACGGATTCGGGAATATCAAATTCATAGAAGAACTTCCGAGATATCTGCTCAAAGAACGACCGAATCTCCTTCGAGTCTTCAACTCCCCACCTGCAACAGTGACCCCATAAATATTCATCATTTGTCCAACAATTTTTGGGGATATTCACTTTTTCAAAACAGAGGGGAACTTCGCCGAGTCAACTCCATCTTTTGTACAAACAACAATTGTTGGTCTAACAACTTTGTAGTTGTGGAATGCGTGATTGAGCACGATGACTGTGGGAGAATTCTGATATTCCTCCCAGAAGTGGAGGGAAAGCTCGATCAGCGCCACGAAGGACATGATGATGATGACAACTGTACCGAGTCTAGAAGAAAGAACACCAACCGTCAGCGGACCAAGTTGAGAGCTGAACTCTCAAATATTATAATAAATATTACAGTATAAAAATATTACATCATAAAATTATAGTCATTAATATTATGTTGAATATAATTACATGGTCTAAATATTTGATGATTAAAATATTACACCGTCAAAATAACACGGGAACAATACTACACCGTCAGATTAGGTCACAAATGATAAATTTATTTTCCGACTCAATGTGATGAAAAATATTGTTCGTAACTCTTGAAAAAAGTGGTTTTTGACTCGCGGGATTATATCACTCGCATTCGGCTCGTGATATAAACGTCCCACTCGCCAAAAACCATTTTTTTTCACTTGTTACGAAATATACTATTTTTTACTTGTTACGAAATATACTATTTCATCACTCGCCAAAAACCATTTTTTTTCACTTGTTACGAAATATACTATTTTTTACTTGTTACGAAATATACTATTTCATTTCAATGTGTCGGAAAGGCACTTTTCAGTCACTCGACGCGAAGCGGAAAGTGACTGAAAAGTTACTTTTCCGGCACAGCGTGATGAAATAGAATATTTCGTAACAAGTGAAAAAAAATTGTTTTTGGCGAGTGGAAGGTTTATATCACGAGCCGAAGGCGAGTGATATAATCCCACGAGTTAAAAACCACTTTGTTCACGTGTTACGAACAATATTTTTCATCTCAATGTATCGAAAAGGGACTTTTCAGTCCCTCGACGTGAATCGGAGAGTGACTGAAAAGTTACTTTTCCGATACAGCGTGATGAAAATGCTTTTTTTTTTCCTTAAGATGCCCGTTTTGCCCCAGTCTTTAGAGCGATAACGTGGTGTAGCACAAACTAGCGGCTCAGTTCTGGAAACTGATCCCCATATGATGAAAGCTTATCCATCAGACGATTTTCAACGGCTAATTAAATTTTTCTTCAACGAGAAGATATTCAGTGGCATCGTAAATTATCAGAAAGAGACATGAAGGATTTTTGTTCGGTCCATAAGTTTAGGATTTACCGAAGCGATGAAAATTGCTAGGATTTTTTTATCAAGTGTTTAGTCAGTGAAATGTCTCATCTAGTTTTTCAATTACCGTTCGAAGATGTGTCTACCAGGCGCCGCCAAGTGATTTAATCCGTGGATTGACGCGGAGCTCACGTAGTCAATGAAGTAGGCCTTCCATCCTTTCGCTTGTATTTTATTCATTCCAACTGTGGGAAGCGAGGGAGGACGTACAGGAGTTTTTTGCTGCATTCCATAACTCAATTCATTTATGTAAAAAATTTTCGGCACCTCCCGAATGCTTTTCCGCCGCTTTACTTCGATGTCTCTCCCCAACATTGCAAATTTCACTTGTTCTTGGAAAGAAAAATCACTCCTCTTCGAAATAATCTCAATTACATTGTTCTGTTTTTAATCAGCACGAGGAAATTGTTCAGAAAAACCTAGAGAACTCGATTGGAAATTCTCGTTAATTTTCAATTATATTTAGTTGAAAATTCTATTTGTTTTTGGGCTATTGCATTGCAAAATTTTCCAACAGACTTTTCTACTTGAAATGCTCGAAACGATTGGATTTTATTTTCGACTGAGCTCGTAATAAATACGATTTGTTCTACTATTAAAATATTCAAAGGTACAGAATTTCAGAGGTTGCGTGGCGCACGCTCTCCGCATTTTACGACAATTTCACACTCAATCTTTGTTATAATAAAAAAAAAACAATCGCGTGGATACGAATCAAACTGTCACGTTCTCATTAATTTTTTAATGATTTTTCCAAGATTTTCGTGCACATTTGACGCTATTTCCATGAATTTCTTCCATAACGAAGACTAAATTTCCACAAAATGTCTCGTGAATTCGACGACACCGTAATAAATAGTGCAAGCAATTAAAATGTCACCGGAATAATTGATTAACCTCATCCACAGGTACATAATATCCCAAATTATTACTGTCAAGAACCCCCGGGTCGACGTCGCAATGCAAAGACGCCAAATGGAAGGAGAGAATGGGCAGACAGTTACGAAAATTTGAAAAATCATCGAGATTTCAAGCTGCCGAGTTATCCGTCTTGTGACTGTGCTTATCAAAATCTCACGTATACATTGTTTTTCAATAATTCCAGTAGAAAAATTCAATAGGAAGTAAATATTCAGCAGACAAACATAATAAATTCAATTTTTCACCGAGAAAATGTCATCGACTCCATTTTTTTAAGATATCAATCCGGATAATTTCTTCAAAGAAATTGCGATAAAAAAAATTCGCAGAAATTCCTGGGAAATTTGTGGAATTATTTTATTTCATTTCTATTAGATTTTCTAAATTTTGGACATTTCATTGCCTTTCTCTCTTCAGAAGTAGAATTTTTGAAAAGCATAATTCTATTGAAAATGTCACAACAAAATAATTTACTTCGGGAAAAACAATTTTACTGTTTTTTTAATAGAATTTTTTTTTATTGAAAAGTGGGACAGAAACTCTCAAGAACACATAGAAAGTTGGATCCAATAGAACTTTCCAAGGAATTCGCTGGAATTTTCTAGAAAATGTTGTCATGCTTTTATTTTCTATTGAATTTGGCAAGTTTTCCTGGGCTTTTCTTTCTCATTGAAAAAAAAATTCCCCCTCAGCAAAGCCGACAGAAATAATATGGGACTGACAGCGGTATCAGACCAACACTTGGAGCCTAAACGACAGTCTCGAAAATCGCGGAAGCACAAATCCCCGGGTCCCCTGGTATTTCCAAAGAATGACAAACATCTCCTGGATCCCTGCAGTCACGCCTTCGAGCCACCGGAGATGTCCCACTGCGTCGATCACTGTCCGGGGAACTCCATGGAGAAATCACTGAGGAAGAAGACAACGGAAGAAACTGCTCACGAGTGTCCGGAGACTGCGGAAGACAAGGGGGTCATCAGACCTGAGAGAAGACGAAGGAGATACAAAGAAAATTTGAGAACCCAAAAGTGCCCGGACGAAGTGGACAACCTGAAGGATGCAGTTCCGTTGATTCGGGAAAAAAGATTCATTGTATAAGTATAATCATCCCATAATCACTCACGATACAAATTCATAAAAACTGTAAAGAATTTCGGTTGATTTTTTAATGCAATTTCATTTATTCTTGGTCGCTTTGATTTCATGATTGGCCAGGTTCACTTGCAATTCCCTATTCCTCTATAATCCCCTATAAAAAAAAGATGTCTAAATTTGATGCCGTACTATTCGCCTCAGTATATAACGGTAATGATCCGGCTTCCTTCGGAGGGTCAGTAGAAAAAAAATCGCAGACTCCTGGAAAAATGCAAACAAAATAGATTTTATCGGATTTTTTTATTTTAGAAATTGAAATTTGACAGAAAAACGTTCAATTAAGATATATTTTTGGAAATCCTCTTTTCATACTTTCCTTGTTCTTCATACAAGACATTCCTAGGAAAAGATCAAACGACGATACCCAAAATATATCTTAATTGGACGATTTTCTGTCAAAATTCAATCATTAAATTGAAAAAATCCGTTCAATAAATAGCTTGCGAAAATTGTACAGAAAAACATAGAGAACTCGACGAGAATCGTGTTCGATTTCCATTGATTTTTTATTGAAAATTTGAAACAAATTTTTCGTTTACATTGAAAAAATAGAAAAGAAATGAGAAAATTTGAGACGAACAATTTCTGCAGAAAATATTGCAATGAAGTAATGTGGGTACTTGAAATATTCGAAACAAATGTAATAGATACGAAGTGTTCTAGTATGTAAATATTTAGGAAAAACAATAAAAATTATGTTTTAAAGGGGAAAAAGATCGATAAAAAAATTGGTCGGGGTCGTTGGTCGCCCGCTACGCTCGCTCCCATTGTTGTTGCGTTGAACTACTATCTTCCCGACTAATTCTCAACACAATTCGTAACGCGATTTTTCTTTTATTCGGCCCTTGATGAGCCTCGTAACGAACTTCCCGATAGACTGAAATATTTACTTAGAAATTTAAGGGGTTCGGGGAATTTACTCCCGTCCGAATGGGATGTAGACAAAGTCAATGCCTATCGATCGCGATCAAAATCCCTTCGATCGGATGACAAGCCTGCGCGGGAGCG
>JAPYZM010001493.1:0-18538 GCA_030522845.1 Psyttalia concolor
ACGTGAGTTAGAGATTTGATTACTCTTTCCTGTCATCCAGACATTGGTCAGCAGTCCCAGGGTATCATTTGGAGATTGGTCAGCGGACATACAATCCCAGTTGGATACCTTGGTCAGCGGTCACACGGTGTGCTCTGGTTACCTGATTAAGCGTTTTCACGGTGTTGCATAACCCAGTCTACGTGTGTGGACTGTTTGAATGTGTAAGTCTCTGTCAATGATGACCAGAGACAATATGAGTGAGGCAAAACCGTGAGACTGCTTAGGTCAGCGAATTGGGGCTTTGACGAGTTTTAGAGACTCTTTGAGTCAGAATACGTTAAACAGCAGAACAGAGCAGACCTCTGAGTTCAGGCCTTCAGCCACCAACGAATCCAAGTCCCAAGTCGGTGCTCAAGTGAATAACCAAGTCGGTGCTCAAGTGAATAATTAGCTACGCGAGATACCATCCCAACAGCCTCGCTGTATAAACAAACTTTTATTAAATATCTTCTACTAATTTACCCGCGCGTGTTACATTAATTAAATATATCCCATCCCCAACGTGAGTGAACCTCCCTGAGAGTTACCAGAGCTAGCTGGACATTTGGGGCGATTGACGGCCCCAGAATCCATCGAATAGTCCAGGCATACCTTGGAGTACGGACAGTACGACAATCAGGAGAGGCCCACCAGGAATTATCAGTGATCCATAGTGAAAAATATAATATCCGTCTTATCCTACATAATAAAGTTAAAATTCCCAACTATACCACTCAGTATTAACCTAGTGCATGGTATAGCTTAAACGTCACATAATGTCTTCTACTTTTCCGTCAGTAATAATATCTAAGGTACTAACAATAATATTTTTAAGAAAGAAGTTAAGATGACAGAGCGGCAATTTCGTCTATTCAAATTATTTAAAAATGATATAAGTTTATTCAAATTAAAAATGTAAACGTAAAAAATAGGAAAACATATGATAAACGAAAGCAGAAAATGTTGAACAATTGGACATCAGAAAATTAATTAATTAATTAATGAGTATGAGTACACACAGACTGAAAAGAAAAGTCGCCATTTTTTTTAGGTAGACAAAAAGTTCCCACCGCACTTGACTTTCGCGGTAAAATTGTCGAGTCTAAAAGGTTGATAATAATCTAAATAACTTTTACCCCTACTTTACGAACTAATATAAGCAAGAACTGAAAACATAGACATGCAGTACCGCAGTTATCGTCGCCACCGACTGACGAGTGCCGGTAGTTAAAACTGATATAATCGGTATACGTTATTACAATAGATGAAAATAATTGAATCGAGTGTAACAACATGAGATTGTCATCACCCCTTAAGATAATTCCCGAGGGAAAATTAAAATATTGGCCTCAATGGCTGTCTGCAGCAACAGGTAAGTCAATTGTTTGGAAAATCATCATGCCAACAAATAGCGACTAATGGTTCTTGCAGTCCACATAGTGGCACTTCTTAGTGGAATGGTTGGCGGCTGGTCTTCACCATATCTAGCCAAATTAACAACGGGCACTGAATCGTTGACAGTGACTACTGATGAAGCATCCTGGATTGCGTCCATGCTCCACTTGTCCCGACCAGTCGGCTCCATCGCAGCAGCTCTCATAATTCACAAATTTGGAGCTAAAAAGGGATCGCTGATGGCTGGAGTCCCTCATGTAGTCTCATGGTCATGCTTCATCATCCAAGAATCAGTTCATTCGGTTTACATGGCAAGAGTGGCTGGTGGTTTCGCCATGGGAATGCACCTGAGCAGTTTTCCACTTTACATTGGCGAAATAGCACATCAAAAGATCCGAGGTGCTCTCATTGGTCTAGTAGCTCAGGGACAAGCCATTGGTTATCTTCTAGGCAATCTGTTTGGTGCATATCTGCGAATGAAAGTCTTTGCCATGATCAATCTCACACTTAGCATTGTCTTCTTGATAAGCTTCTTCTTCTTTCCCGATAGTCCATATTATCTTGTTAAGAAAGACCAAATCAATGCAGCAGAAATATCATTGAAATGGTACAATCGTCAGAAGGACGTAACAGCTGAGTTGGAGGAGGTGAACGAATACATGGGAAAACAACGAAAACTGTCATTGAAAGAATCATTGAGACCATTGTCAACTCCACTTAACCAAAAAACATTGGGAATGGTCATTTGTGTTTATCTGTTTATGCAACTCAGTGGTATATATACTATTGCTCCGTACCTAGAGATACTTTTGACGACCCTAAAAATTGATGTCATTGCTCCGTCTCTTGCGGTTATTTGTGTGAGTGTTGTTGCTGTTATTGGTGGTCTTCTGGCGATCTACACGAATGATCATTTTGGGAGACGATCCATGCTGGCAGTATCGACAATGGGAGTTTCAATTAACTTTGTCCTCATTGGTATCAACTATCTTTTGCTAAGGCACGATTATGATATTGCTCGTTTTCAATGGTTCATAATCGCTGAATTTATGCTATTCATATTTTTTCTGAATGTGGGACTCACCCATATTCCTAGCTGTCTCTTGAGCGAACTTTTCTCACCGGAAATGAAAGAAATCGGCTCGTGCATAGCGAATGTTGTATGTTCTATTTCTGCATTCATCGCAACGAAAAGATTTCAACCTCTCTTGGATTCAACTTCTGAAGAATTCATGTTTTTCTTGCACGCATTCCTCGTATTTCTCATGTTTGTTTATACGATTTTCGTCATTCCTGAGACAAAGGGGAAATCACTTCAAGAGATTCAGGCAATGCTGATGAAGAAAAAAAGACCTACACCTGCTGTATAAACTGATCGACCTCTATGATTACGCTAAATGATTTCAATCATGCTTGTATATATTAAATAAAAATATCGGATTTAAAATGGTATAATGGGATTATGATAGGAACATAGCATGGAAAATTATATGGTCAAAGATTTCTAAGTAGTTATTAAAAGGCTCGATTTAATAAATTATATGTATACCACCGACTGGTTTTGCTGTTGGTGTCAGATCTCAGTAGGAAAATTTTGGGAAAAAATCAATGCCTTATTGCTTACTTTTCATTTCCAAGAGAATAACATATATTCCATATAATTTTCATTATAAATTAGGCAATGTCAAAGTCGAAGGATTAGAAAGCCGCCACTCAGAAGCCCAATGAGGATCATTGCTTCTATTTATTATCCGTTTAGGCAACTCATTGGTGTCAGCTAAATCACTGTTTATCAAGATCTTATCTTAATCAGTTATTACCGGTGCCAATACATTGTATCCACCTGACATGCTATTACAAACAATACTCTTTTATACGGACTCATCTCAGTTTCATAATAATTTTCTGCGTAACCGGTTTTAACTTATATTAAAAATTACCATTTGGGATACACGCAAAGGCTGTTCCAGAGACTCCAATCGATGAACCATTAGCTGCACAGTTTGAAGGATATGGACGGATAAAAAAAGACTATGAAAAAAAAATTCAAAGCAATACTTATTGATTAACGCATGCAAATAACGAAAGAAAAACACCAGAGGCTGGATGAGTTGCAGCTCAACAAATTATGTATGCTGAAAAAAAAATCTGATTCAGCCAAACATGCTTTAATCAGAATTTCCGGTGTTTCGTTGTCTAAAAAAATTTAATTGACAGAATTATATGTTTTTTTCGCAGTGTAATGACCTAACGCGAATGTTATTTGTTTGAACTTCAATTTTTTTCACATGGCGTCGTCAATTTATAATTGTTAATGATAGCGCTAATGCCCAGTACTTCTATCAGAAACAACATATAATTACAGCTGTGATTAGATAGATAAGATTCATTCATCTTCCGTTAAGACTATCCACGGATGCCTCTACGAGCCCATAATTTACCTCAATTATCTCCCACTTTTTGGTTAAATTTATATGATGAAACGTGGACATGCGGTATATTTATTGTCGCAGATTTCTCATTCAAACTCTGCTCAATGATTCCGTGATAATAAAGATAATTATCTGAGACAGTTCCACGTGCATCAGTGTTTATTTCCATAATGCGATTTACTCTTCAGTTAATGTAGCCTGTGCTTTCACACCGAAAAATAGTATAGACTGAGTTTGACTTTCTCCAGTGAAGACTCAATATCACTATTGCTTTTACTGCGCAAAAATTGCGCTTGCGATGTAGAAACTTGTCATCATTTCTCCGTAGAATGGAAAATAGGTGGAGTATTATAGCAGTGACATCGTGCGATAAATTAATCCAAGCAAAAGCAACTCAGATCAACAACTAATACTTACTCATACACGGAACTCTCAGATAGATGTTACATTTGGGATGGTAGATTAGACATGTCACTTATCGATGCACTGAATTATTTTCATAAACCCAAGCTAAGGACTAATCTACTCAACTACATAAACTGCCATCAGCTGAAACAAGGGCAGTTCAATTATATTGATTGAACCAATCGATTACCAGAATGCCAACAATGATGAGTGATACGAGAACAAAATCAAACGTTTGGTCTCAATGGCTGGCAGCTTCGACCCGTAAGTTTAATTACAGATTAAACATTTATCTTATATTTATACTAGACTTCTGTTAATTATCAATAAACCACTAATGAAATCCTTAAACAAACTCGTCATTCTGAAATCCATCAGTAAATAGAAGTTGGTCAATAATTCAGAAATTATTCTTTACAGCATCCCACATTCTTATGATGTCAAAGGATATCATTGGATGCGATTTGGAAGAAATAGAATGTGATCCGAGATTATTTTCAACGTAAAATTTACAAGAACTGTTTTGCCATCACATCACAATGAATAATAAAAATTCCTCAATTTAAATTCAATATAGTAACAACTTCCTGTATCGTGACACGTAGCAATTAAACAGCAGCGCATCACCAGCTGTGACGAGCACAGTCAGCAGTCCCCTGAGCAATAATCATTAAGTCTGAGTTGACAATCAATATACGAGCTTCGAACCGTGTCGTCAGTTTTGTCATAAACATTGTAAATGTGACAATTAATCGCAAAAATATTTGATTTTTTCATCCTCAAAAGACTCGACCAGATACAGCAAAGCAGAAGAAAACGTGTTATTGTAATTATAATTTTTCCTGTTTCAAATCTACCACTGGACTATCAATTTTCTTTCCTCAATAAAATTGAAATTCCGGAATATTTCAGATACGTCGGATTTCTCCGCACTCCTCTAGTAATATCTCTCAAGTAATGCAGTGGTTATCGATGTTAATCTTGCACTATCCAGGCGTATCTCCGTATTCTTTCGGAGTTAGATCGTGTCGTGATACATTGTGGAAGGTTTCATGATCGCTGTAATGAGATGAATCAGTATGACGACGAATAAAATTACTATAAGACAGGAGCCAAAAATTTGGCCTCAATTGCTTGCTGCATCGACAAGTAAGTCATTCGAGAAACCAAATCATCTCATCATTATCTCATTCAGCAATTAATTATTCATCTTCCAGTTCACATACTCTCTGTCCTAGCTGGTCTGGCAGGTGGATGGACTTCACCATATTTGGCAAAATTGACGAAGGGAAGTGAAACGTTGATCATCACCAACGACGAAGCATCATGGATCGCCTCATTGTCTCACTTGACACAACCAGTGGGTTCAATCCTTGGCGCCGTGACAGTCTACAAATTTGGCGCCAAAAAGGCCCTACTTTTTGCCGGATTGCCGTATGCTCTTTCCTGGTCGTGCTTCTTGATAAGAGAATCCGTCAGTTGGATTTACGTAGCAAAGTTGCTCAGCGGTATTGGATTTGGTATTTACACCTGCAGTTATCCACTTTACATCGGAGAAATAGGAAATCCAAAGATCAGAGGTGCTCTCATTGGTCTCGTAGCAGAAGGAAAAGCCATTGGATTACTACTCGGAAATTTGTTGGGTGCATACTTAACCTTGAAGACCTTCGCAATTATAAGTCTCATGCTGACAGCAATTTTCCTGTTTTCATTTGCCTTTTTCCCGGAGAGTTCACATTACCTAGTTAAGAGAAATAAAATCGAAGAAGTGGAGGAATCATTGAAGTGGTACAATCGCCAGACAGATGTTACATTTGAACTGGAAGCTTTGAAGATGTATATTGAGGACTGCCGGGCAGTGTCGCTGATAGAATCAGTCAAAACTCTGTCATCACCGATGAATCGCAAAAATTTACTCATGCTCATCGTTATTTACAGTTTTATACAACTCAGTGGTGTTTATACAGTAACAATGTACCTAGAAATACTGTTAACAGCGCTCAAAGTCGATGTTGTAGCTCCTTCTCTAGTGGTGATAAGCGTAGCAATAGTTGCAATTCCTGCCGGTCTTATATCGATGTATACCAATGATCATTTTGGTAGAAGAACGATGCTGGCTGTTTCAACATTTGGAGTTTCTATCAACTTTGCTCTTATCGGCTGTAATTTTCTTATACTTAAACATGGTTACAGTGGCGTGCCCCTTCAGTGGCTTATGATTACGGAAATCATGCTATACATGGTCTTTCTCCATCTCGGCATTACTCATATTCCTAGTTGTCTTCTAGGAGAAATATTCTCACCAGAACTCAAGGAGATTTGTTCGTGCATCGTAAATATCCTTTACGCTTTTATTGCATTTGTTGGGAGTAGAAGTTATCAGCCACTGTTGGAGGCTACTTCCGAGGAATTCATATTTTTCTTCTATGCTTTTCTCATACTCTTGATGTTTATCTATACGAGTGCCGTAGTTCCGGAAACAAGGGGTAAATCACTTCCGGAGATTCAGGAGATGCTGAAGAAGAAATGGGAGCAAATAGGAGATGGTCAAAATAATGTAATTATTGAAAGTACCAAGTGTTGAGCTATATTGTCAAGTGTGTACAATGTAATCATGATTGTGTATGATCTATAAAGACTTCAGAATAAATGAAAGGTCTTCGCAACGTCATTTTGATCCTTCGTATATTTGTTCTCGTTCCTGGGGAATATTATTGAACCCCTTCGAGCCGCATTTTATTACTTTGACCAATTTAATTGAATTCCAAGCTTTGTTGGATTAACAATGAATAAGAAACAGGAGAGGAGAGACTTTTTCAACTAGACAGGTAATGATAATGAGTCTTATAGTAAGATTTTCTGGAAAAATCGTCGATTTGAGATATGCAGCATCTGGTGTCTAAGAGATGAGCTCACTTCGTCTCCAACCACCAAAACAAGTTCTATGTGGTAATACTTCAAATATGGTAATATTCTATAGATGATAATCACATTAGCAGGATGAAACCACATCATCAACCAGTTTTGCACTGACATCTTCTCGTAATCTCTCCCCAGTTACAGACTGAGAAAAATATTGCAGAGACCATGATATCGATTTTTTTTTCATTTGGTTGAATTGAATCTAATCCAATTAATATTAATTATTTAGTTCATTTACCTTCAGTTCGGAAGGTGAGTAGAAGGTTCCATATGTACCTAAGCATAAGAAATCCCAAATCTTCTTGTCTTGATGCGATCAATTCATTGAAATTCCATAAATTCTTATGCATTTATATTACCCACTTTATTACTAATAATTTGTCAGATTTTAGATAAAGAAACGCTTGGGTAACATTACCTCAGTAGAATATTTGATCGGCAAAATGATATTGTTTCCTCAGTGCATTCTCAAAAATTCTAGAAGTTATCCGATTTTCGGCTTCTGTTGCTTCTGAGATAACATCGATTCACTCAACGTGATATCTACGAATAACTACTGCAAGAAAAATCTCTGTTGATGATTTTACGATCCCTATCTGTAAATAATCGCATTCAAAATCCATCAGTGGATGACACATTTTCCCATTTGGCCACATTTTCCCATCCAATGAAGGTTACGGCAATGAAATTCAATAGGTCGTACTACAACAGGAGTTAGCGATATGCACGAGTTCAAATAATACTCCGAGATAATTTCATGCTCCCTCTGAATCCAGTGCAGATACAGTCAATGAACCTGGCATGGAATTTTTTTTCTCAAGAAATATCTATTCAATTGTCGAATGTCTCCGTAGAGTGGAAATGCAATATTCGTATTAAGACTGATTACATCACATCTCAGACTAGGTTATACCACCAAGTCGTGCACTTTCAGCAGTATTGACCCCCGTTATTCTTTTGTTAGATAAAAGATACCCCTCCCTCCTGCAAACGATAACAAACGTCACAGTTGAATGTAATTCATGATTTTAGAGAAGTATTCATATATCATGAAACTACCTCAACAGATATCCGAAGGTAATCATAATAAAGCGCATGACTACTACCAGAGATGTGCAAACTTGCCTATGCAGTGTGCAAAGGATTGCTATCACGTGAGATTATTAGTCCAAGGCAAACAGAATTTTTACCCAAATTTCTTCTATCATGAGCAAGTCCATTCACTCCTTGATTAAAGAATTTGATTACAACAATTGAAATAGAATATTTGATTGGCAATTGGAAATTCCTGATGCAACAACTCAACTGAAATAACTTCGAAATTGTATTATCTCCCCCACATGGCACGTGCCGACATCCCTCGCGCATCAGTAGCGATGATAATCGAACTGATTGTGTAATAAAAATACTTTAAGTAACTGTCAATAGATCCACTTCTGATCAATAAATTTTCACAATTTTCTATGAGATATATTTTTAACAGATGTAAAACAACTGTAGTCGCACACTGTTCCGTCGGACAATATTTTTGTGATATCTAGCTTCATCTATTTTCAAGAATTCTTTTCCCCAATTACTTTACAATTTCTCATGTCTAGAAAAACCCGCAGATGTTCATTTATTGGCACTATACCCAGAAATATAAATTTAGATAATGTCCATTATCAATGGACAAACCATATCTAACTGTATAACCATCTGCACGGAAAATCCCAAACATTTTACAACATTTATTATAACTATAATTGATCAACCACTTAAGGGTTTATTGCGGTTACTTTGTTCCATGGAATCATTCAGACCCAAATAACAACCAACCAACATCCATCCTTATTTCTGTCTCTTACCTTCCCTTCATTATTACGTTACCATCGCCGAACCAATGCGATAAACTGATTCAGTTTCCCCAATAGTACCTTTTTTTTTATTTGTTCGGCTGTGTATTCCGAAGTAGTATATACTTCGAAAATTGTGAAAATATAATGAGTCTTAAGTTACCCTGAACGCGGAACTAAATCATACATTAATAAGTTCAATTTTGATATGGTATTTTCTTTCCATTTTAGTATTTACTTATGTTAAATAAATAGTGAAATTAGTAGTTGAAATATATACTGTCAGTGTTCATTTTTTTCATTAAAAAAAGACGCAGATTCGGCTCGTTTCTGTTTTGAACTTCCTTCAAGACCAAACACATACCAACTTATCCTGGTCTTATCTCTTGTCATTAGAGCAGTCAACTTTCTTCTCAATAACTTATCGTTTACATGATAAAATTGTATGGTTCAAGTAGGCAATTACGATGCCAGCAACAATGACAATTAACGGATAGGAAAATACTCAGTCTACCCGTCGCAGGTGCACGAGCACGGTTGATAATTTTTGTCAAAACAATTCCACGACTTCACGATGTGCATTTGCGTTGACTAGTCCATGAAATTTCTGACAAATATTTGCAATATTTCACGTGTATTCGCATGACAAGACATTTTAATTGTGATAGTTGCCCCCCTCGTGGTGATAGCTGTGTTGACTAGTCGCTTATTGCGGCGTCACATATCAATTGATTACTCAATTTCATCATCAAGCTAATTCGTTAAATGGGCGGTATCAGCACAGGCATTTCAGTAACACTTGCGTAAAATGGCCAGCTGGGCTCGTGATTCATTCAGTCATTGGTGCGAGGAGCATCGATGTTGATGGCTCAGTTCATTTCGGTTGCTCTGCGATTAAGCTGAGTGAAATAAACATGATTGCTCCATCGAGAATACCCACCACTCCCAGGGAAAAAGTCTGGCCACAGTGGCTAGCCGCCGCAATACGTAAGTAACTTAAAAAATTAATGAATAAGTAAATAAATATTACCATAACTTCAAATTATGTTTTTCCTTAACAGTGCACATATTGTCCCTTCTGGTGGGTCTCGTCAGCGGCTGGACCTCGCCATTCCTCGCGAAATTGACTAATGGAAGTGAGTCATTGACCATCACGAAGGACGAAGCATCCTGGATAGCTTCACTCTTCAGCATTACTCGACCAGTTGGTGCAATAATTGCAGCCTTCATAGTCCGCAAATTGGGCGCAAAAAAGGCAGTTCTGCTGAATGGAATACCTCACGCTATGGCGTGGGCTTGCTTTCTAATCAACGAATCAGTTCCATGGATTTACACCTCAAGACTGCTGAGTGGCTTTGCAGTAGGGATGTATTACAGCACTTTTCCGCTGTACGTCGGCGAGATATCTAATCCAAAGATCAGAGGTGCTCTGATAAGCATGATTGCCCAAGGTCTGGCCATCGGTACTCTATTGGGAAATCTAATGGGTGCATATGTGAACATGATGATCTTTGCTATCATAAGTCTGGCGATGACTGCTGTGTTCTTCTTTGCATTTCTGGTTTTCCCAGACAGTCCACATTATTTGGTGAAAGAGAATAGGTTAGAGGCAGCTGAGAAATCCCTACAATTCTACAATCGTAGAGTCGATGTCACTGCTGAGCTGGAGTCGTTAAAACTGTTCACAGGAAAGCAGCATAAATTATCAATTGGGGAATCGTTCAAACAGTTGCTCTCACCGATAAACAGGAAGATTGTGATGATGGTCAATAGTGTTTATATATTTATGCAACTAAGTGGCCTCTATACGATTAGCCTTTACATGGAGATCATTGTCACTGATCTCGGGGTCAACGTCGTTGCCCCTTCATTAATTGTTGTCTGTGTGGGATTGGTTGGCTTTGGCTCTGGCTTGATTTCAATGTACACAAACGACAAAGCCGGCAGACGGAGTATGCTGGTAGTCTCCAGTTTTGGGGTCTGTTTTACACTCTTTCTTCTCGGTCTTAATCATCAATTACTTGATATGGGTTATGATAGCTCATATCTTCAGTGGTTGAGTATCGTTGCTATCGTGCTGTATCAGTTCTTCGTGTGCATTGGAATCATTCCTATTCCGAGCTGTCTTATGAGCGAAATGTTTCCACCGCAGCTTAAGGAAATTGGCACGTGTATGGCTAATGTGACCTCTGCACTCTTTGCGTTTATAACGAGTAAGAGTTATCAGCCTCTGCTTGAAGCTACTTCACAAAAATTTGTTTTTTGGTTCTATTGTCTTCTTGTTTTCTTCATGTTTGTTTACACTGTTGTGGTACTTCCGGAGACTAAAGGTAAATCGTTGCAGGAAATTCAGGAGATGTTGAATAGAGATAGGAGACCTGTTCAGGTGTCTGACGAGGTTGACAAAAGTAATTCGTTGCTCAACGATGGCAGTAACACGGGAAGATGAATGTGGGGATAATTATTATGTGATAAGTTGCGAATCAGATTTTCTTTTTGATGAGAAATCTTGAATATTTGGAATTTTGAAAGATAGTCTTTTTTAATTGTACGAAAATGATTAAAAAATGTATATACCGATAGATATAATCTATAATTTTGTTTTATATAAATGGACTCACGATGAAAGAATGATTAAGAGATTATATTTCTCTTAGCACCCCCGACTGAATTAAATTCATTATAGGATATTCAACTATTTAATTGGATAATATGTAAGACATGATTTTTAATGAAATATTTGAATTCAGCCTCTTTAAAAATAGTCTGTCATTATATAGATATAACGCCCTTACACTAAATTAGGAACGACACATATGTTTAGGTCCTGAAAAAAAAAGGAAGAAATGACAATAAAAAAACATTTCCGAAAAATGAAATATTTGTTAATTTCCTCCCATCCACAGAAAAAAATTCATTAAGTTGGACTTCAATAATTCAAACCTTATAACTTACGAAGTTAATAATATTATTCAATTGTAAAAGAATTGTGGCTATTGGCCACTTTTCACTAAATATCTCAGAATCTTAGGAAGATATAAGAATTCTTGTCAAGAACTTGTTTGAGTTGAAGTTGAATTTTGTCAGGACGTTGAGTTGGTAGGTCGGGCGTCGGAAGGGAAATTGTTCGTAGAGAAAATGAGTTGGACACGAGTTTAAGCCGCAAGGCAAACCGATTTATTTTAACAATAAATAGCGACTAGAATTCACACTTGTTGATGCACTGAATATAATTACAAAGTTGTTGAGATTTCGCGTTGAAATAAACTGTTGATGCACAATTAATAAAGAGTTGAAGCACGGAGGTAACGATAGACGTTAATTCACCGGTATTCGTTGAGATACCTTGAGATACGTTGAGAAACGATGAAATACTTATTCTGTTGAGAGATCGACGGTAACTTCTTCTGTTGAGAGTTCGCATATAACTGATTAGAAACAGAGGGAGTCGCATCTGACCACCCGTCTTAGCGTGTCCTGCCCCGACCGACCCCGATTGTTACCGAAATGGATCGAGTACCTGACCGTTGGTTTGCTTGACTTTAAACAGAACTTCTTTACAGAGCAGGTCGAGATACATGAAAAAGGATTTTACAAAAATATCGTAATTTTGATTAGTTTCGGAGATACGCGGCAAAAACATGCAAAAACACGACGAGTCATTTCAACGCGGTAGAAACGTGTCAATAATAGCTACCGGATGTATCTTCGGAAAAATGTTTCAGGGCGGATTCATAGAGATTACGTTGTGCAACTTTGTTGCAGTGAATAAGTCGATGAATCTCGCTTTGTTAGTTTTTCAAGCAGAGGCAAACAATACATGAATACAAATATTTGTGATCAAACAATGAGACGGCTGTTCTGGGAAAGCAGAGCTTCCTGATTTTTCAATTTCTTATCTATACACTATCACATTACCATATGGACAGTTCGTTGCAAGAATGAAACTTGGATCGACTCAGTCTTCCCTGGAATTGGCCTCGGTCAGTATAACATAAATTGGAGACTAACATTTCTCGAACAGACGTGCTGAATTATTTCTAGTGGAACCGTTGAGACCTTGCCACTTAGAAGACATCAGCAGAAAATTCCAAGATGTCAAAAATGAGCGCTCTGTGGCCGCAATGGCTGGCTGGACTAGCAGGTAATGATGATTTATGGAGAAACTTCAAACTGTCTAATCACATTTGCATAATGCCCAAATAATCACTGATCAATTTTCAGTGACACTGGCTATAATTCAACTCGGCTGCGTGGGTTCTTGGAGTTCCCCGTACCTAGCAAAATTGACCTCGGAAAATTCAAGCCTTCCTCTAACCCTGGACGAGGCATCATGGGTGGCCTCAATAATGAACCTTGGCAGAATTGTAGGAGCAGTGGCCGGCGGTACATCTGTCTATATTTTCGGTAGCAAGACGAGTCTTCTTATCACTTGTTTACCTACAGCCGCGTGCTGGATTCTCAC
The DNA here is from genome assembly GCA_030522845.1 of Psyttalia concolor. Lineage (NCBI taxonomy): Eukaryota > Metazoa > Arthropoda > Insecta > Hymenoptera > Braconidae > Psyttalia > Psyttalia concolor. The sequence continues at coordinate 13,476 of JAPYZM010001493.1, forward strand.
AGCCCTAGCTCAATCCGTTGTCTGGTTATACATTGGAAGAACCCTCGGTGGGATTAGTATGGGCATGGCCTTCAGTTGTTTTCCTTTGTATATCGGTGAGATCGCTGACCCCAGCATCCGAGGCTCTCTCATCAGCATAGCCCTCAGTGGTTTATCTGTGGGTGGTCTCATGACAAGCATCATCGGCGCCAACTTCGATCTCCGAATATCTAGCTTCATCTTCCTAGGATTGTGTATAATAGCTATCATCATGTTCGCTTGTCTTCCAGAGTCACCCCACCATCTGATGCTAATCGAGGACATCGACAGGGTAAAGGCATCAATTATTTGGTACGACCGCGGCTGTGATGTCAATGCAGCTTACTCGTCTCTAACGAAGTACGTGGAGTTTGCCAATGCTCAGACTTTCTTCGAGAAGACCAAGGAATTCAAGCGAGTCGAGTTGAGGAAGGCTCTCTACATTGTCGCCATCCTCTTCATGTACATGCAGATGTGTGGACTTACCACAATAGCGTTTTACATGGAGATGATCCTTCGGGCGGCCAAATCGACTGTCATCACTCCTTCGACGACTGTCATCATCATACTAGCTATCACTATGCTTGCTGCAATGATTTCCATGCATCTCATCGAATTCCTTGGTCGACGACTGTTCCTCATTGGTTCGAGTATCGGTGTAGCAGTGGGACTGACTATACTTGAAATACATTTTACACTTATTGATGATGGTCATGATCCATCTAAACTTGAAGCATTGCCGATAGCTTCAATCGTTATTTTCCAGTTCAGTGCTTTCACCGGCATCATGACTGTACCAAGTACAGTATTGAGCGAGATCTTTCCACCAGCTATAAAATGTGTAGCTGCTTGTGCTGCTAGCGTTGTAGGTGCTTTATTCGCATTTATTTGCAGTAAGACATTTCAACCCCTTGTCGACGTACTCGGACAGAAATACGTCTATTGGATTTATGTTGCCATCACTTTAAGTGCCATACCATTTGCTATTTTCTGTATGCCCGAAACAAAAGGGAAGTCACTGCAGCAGATTCAGGAGGAAATAATTGTGAAAAAATCAGTGAGGTGATCATAATTCATTTCACTATATCCTTTGATTTTTGTTTTCCATCCATTTCAAAAGTTTATTCTGAGACATTGTGGTAATAAGGTTAATGGACAATAAACAAATTTACTTGTGAGAAATTTCGTAAAAAGATTTGCCGCTGTGTTGGACAACTTAATTACGAAAAGGAGATTGAACTTCGTTAAGTTTTTAATACATACACCATCGGCAATTGCATTAGCTTTATTTATGATATGGCGAGAGTAATGGAGTTTACAACGTCGAGCAGTTGCAATCAGATAGAGTTTGGTTTTTCAATTGCCATTATCTTAGCAGGTACCTATTATTTTCAATTCAATTGGCTATTCTTTTCTTCCAATCAAAGCCACTTTTTTAAAATGTAATTAATTGTTTTCAGACAGATCGAGGAGGAAAATCTCGATAATTTTCGATCACTTCCAGAATTGGGACATGCATTTGTAAGTGAATGAGTCAATGGTTTACGCATTGCAATGCGGTCAAATTTTGCAATTTGCCATGTAGACTGCAATAGTAAAGTTCAAGTCATGCGTCATGACTGAGTTGAGCTGAAATATGGGGGGGGGGGGGGGGGGGGTGGTTGTTGGCCAAATCGTGTGTACAGGCTCGGCGAAGGGGATTTTCAGAAGGGGAAGGGGGTTGGAAGGATAGCGGTGACCCAAATTTTCTAGGAGTAACTTCCGGTAAGCCACAATGGCTCTTATCGATCTACTGGGGATGTTAGCTTAACGGTTAACCTCAGTTGTTTCAACATTCCCTGTTTGGGAAAAATACACTCGTGTATGAACTGGGAGATTCAAGGATAGTTTGTGAGTGTCTAGGCGCTTCCGGAATATTTTCAACGGGATAATCGGGATTAGGTAGGGCTAATGGAATACGCGACGATCGTCAATGAGTTCGACTGAATTATACGAGGAGCATTTTTTTTTTTTTAATGAAGAAGATGAATTCTCTAATATCGGGGTCACATTCGCTTGAATAATTGATTCACTTTTTTTGATTCTCGGGGATGAAAAAAATGAGAGAGGCTTTTAAAATCCTTAATTTATGTTAGTATTTTTTTACATTTCTAGTTTGCTTAATTTCTAACGTATAGCGTTGGCAAATATACCGCAACATTTTTAAAGAATATATTTCATGATGGAATTATATATTTGGATATTTTTTCTAGTCGCTAACATTTTTGTTTGTAATAAAAATATTCATATTTGAAGTTAAGAAATGGTTCTTCCTTGCTCATCGAGTACATATTTTTTATAGATTTCTCTCACGCAATTTAATTGAACAATTAAAAAATTGCAAATATCCACAGGTGCGACATACCCCGACTGGAGGATAGAGCCACTTTAAGTAACCGTTGATAATTGAAATTCCCCCGGGAATGTTAAAGTAATGACATAACGAGCGCGATATGAAATAGGAGTGTCGGTGGCAAGAGAGGGAAGGCTCTCGGCGTAAGCTTTGAACTGCAAGCTCGCATCCCTCACCCTGCGCAAGTTCTGGAGCAATGGGACTCGAGAACTGAGGCCACTTATACCCTCGAGTACTTTCCTCGTCTACAACTCACTTCAGGGTAGTCTATTAATGCGAAACTTTCGCGTAAACCTCCATGAATATCACCAGTGGGGGCATCAAAGCAAGAATACCTATGGGTTTTTTTTTTCAGGCTGAAACGTCGGGTCTAACCATTTCAATAAGCAAAATGAACAGCTGGTGGAATAAGTTTTACTGAGGGACGAAAAACTGCTGAATTCGCTGGGGAAGAGACGAATTCCCGACGAGGGGCCAGAAGAGTTAAGCGATTGGAAGATCGTAAATCCCGTCCGGTGTTAACCCGCTGGCACCTTAACTCTCTTCTCCTTGCGGTAGAATTTTTCGTTCTCCCGAAATGTCTTTGACAAAGTGTCTGTTCAATGGCATTCCGTACCAATTTTTCCGAAAAATATTCGAGGAATTCTTTTTCAACACCTGATATGAAAGATTTTTCGCGGAATGGCTTACCTGGGTTTCAAAAGTTGTGATAATCGATTTTTTGTTTGCTTTTATAATAACAATATTGTAGAATATTTTCCCGAAATTTTCATTTTTTCGTTTTTTGAAATCCGTGGTCACAATTTTTCAAAAAATTATGTAACAATTATTTTCAAATTTTGCACACATCTACAACAGAATATTTCCTCGTCGTTGAATGAAAGATTTGTTTTTTTTTTTTGTTATAACTAATTTTTCAAAGTCATACAGTGTGAGAATTTGAGTAAAAAATAGGACTTTTAGTTTACAGTCCCGCCAAAAATCCACATTTTAATTTTAATTTTTTTCTTTCGGTCAAGCACGAGTTATAAGTATCTACTAAAAGAAAATGTTTGGTTTTTCTATAGCGCACAAATTCTTCATGAGTTCTCCTGGCTTTAGCCCGATGGGTATTTCCAAAAAAAGTAATTATAGAGAACGTGAACGACTGATTAATTTTTACATGTCATGATGAGTCGGCTTAGCACGACACAACTATATGTTCAGCACATGCGAAGTTCATGCACTTTCCTACCTGAATAATAATTAAAAAATCATTTGTCTTTATCGGTGACATTTGAAGGCAAATAATTAGGCACTAAATTGTTTTGTTTGGCTAGAATAAGTAAAGAATTGATAAGAGAGTGTAAATAACGAAATTTCTAGCATTTTCTGAAACAAACAGCTATTTATATCCTCATTTTGGCTCTCATTTTCTATTAATACTTGATGCAAAAAAATTGGAAAGGCTGTTCCAAAGATCACTTCCGTGAGAAATTGAAAAACATTTTTTTCTATATTTTTTTACATGAAAATTTCAATTAAACTGACTTGTGGAATTTGTCTTATGTCGCATTTTTTTAAAAGAATTCCGTAAATGCTCCTCATATCTTGAGATAATCAGAGGATATGAACATTTCTAGAAACACTTAAATTATTGTAAATTTTTATAAAATACGTCAATTTGAATACTGGGATTTGATAACTAAATTATTGAATTAATTCCTGTATCGCCGATTCAATTAAACTCATATGAATTTCAGTAGATGCGATTAATGAGAAAATATGGCAATCTGTGAAGACTGTAGATGCGCGAGAATTCAACTATCTTCGAGGTGTGTTGGGAGCGTCTAGCTCCTCGTATCTGTCCGACGTTAACGACACCATTCTCTGGATTTACGAGAGAAGTGCCTGCCAGATATGATTATCGGAGATGCTGCTTCTCGTACCAATGCACGGCAAAAATTGAGTTTGCCGAAGTGATTATTCAATCCCATGCTGATTGATACCGGAAAAAATTCAGCGCGTCAACATTTCTACCTATGCTCTCCCAAAATTTCTCCCAAAAAATGGTTTTTGACTCGTGGAATTATATCACGAGCCGAAGGCTCGTGATATAAACCTCCCACTCGCCTAAAACCATTTTTTTTCACTTGTTACGAAATATACTATTTCGACACATTGAGATGAAAAATTATGTTCGTAACTCGTGAAAAAAGGGGTTTTTGACTCGTGGGATTATATCACTCGCCAAAAACCATTTTTTTTCACTTGTTACGAAATATACTATTTTGTCACTGCTGCTACGTTCAACTCGTGTCGAAAAGTGACTTTTCGTTTACTAGTAAAGGAAAAGTCGAAACTTGTAAACGAAAAGACTTTTCGTTTACTAGTAAACGAAAAATGGCATAGTTCGCCACTCCCTGAACGTAACATCACTATAACAAAATAGTATATTTCGTAACAAGTGAAAAAAAATGGTTTTTGGCGAGTGGGAGGTTTATATCACGAGCCGAAGGCGAGTATATAATCCCACGAGTCAAAAACCACTTTTTCTCTCCGGCGGGAGCAAAGTACTCACTTCCCTCCCGCTACGCGGGAGGGAATTGCGAGTTTACTCCTACGCCGGGGAGAAAAATCATGTTCTCACCACGGAAAGTAAAATAAAGGAGCC
>JAPYZM010001494.1:0-18315 GCA_030522845.1 Psyttalia concolor
AGGATTGATTTATTTTACTTCCTTCGTTTGTGGAAAATTACGTTTATAGGATCGGTGACTGATTGCTTCAAATGAGCTTTCATGACTGATAGAGCAAACGTCCGGATCTTATTAAGTGATCATGATGATTTGGTTGTTCGGTAAACAAGTAAGATAGCACCTCCCAATTTTTTCTTTGTAAACTGAGGCGAGGATTGATTTATTTCACTTCCGTCGTTTGTGGAAAATTACGTATATAGGATCGGTGACTGATTGCTTCAAATGAGCTTTCATGACTGATAGAGCAAACATCCGGATCTTATTAAGTGATCATGATGATTTGGTTGTTCGGTATGGCGTTTATAGGATGGCAATCTGGTTGCTTCAAATGAGTTTTCATGACGGATAGAGCAAACGTCAGGATCTTATTCAGTGATCATGACGATTTGGTTGTTTGGTAAACAGGTGAGATAGCACCTCCCAATTTTTTCTCTGAAAACTGCAGCGAGGATTAATTTACTTCACATCTAGCTTGTCCGAAATGACGTTTATAGGATTGGAATCTGGTTGCTTCAAATGAATTGATCGCATCAAGATATAACGATTTGGAATTTTTCTGCTTGGGTAGATGTGCGGAACCTTCCCCTCCCCTTCACTACTGGGAGCATATGAATTAAATTTATAATTTATATAACTCGATTAAATTCAACAAAATGTATCACAAACCTCACCAGCACTTAGCATTACCCAAGGTTTGCGACGAGGACGCGGCTGGTATGAACCTCACAAGAGTCACGATTGAGATCATCTCCTTTCATCGAGCTATTCACCATATTGAGCCCCACTCAATTTTATTGTTGATTGTGCTTAGTTCAGCTACTAAGTGGAGAATTATTCAGTTTCCCAGGAAAATTTGATGGAGTAGCTATATCGACTGGTTACCGCTTGTTCGGGAACTTTTTCGAAAATCTAAACGGATAGAATTTCAAATGCAACGGCTTTAGATACGGGAACCGGTGAGAAATAAATTTTCGGTCCCTTGTAGCCCCTAGAGTGAAGAGGTAAATAACTCATGAATTAATGAACTAATGAAACGGTAAATAATTCATGAATTTAAGATGCCTTTGGAGATGATTTTGAGTATTTCTCATAGTTTTCGAGAAATCGTGAAGAACGGGTTCCGGCGCCTGAGGTGATCACCAGAAGTGAAGTTTACTAGACATTCTTTTTGCTCCAGTGGCTATGGGAGTGCAGCAAATGGAGGGGGGACTAAAATTTTCTCAGAAATCGAAAGGACTCGGTTTTTATCGGCTGTCCCTTAGTACTCGAAAAATCCTCAAAAACTGACTCCACAGTCTGAGAGTGCTGCCAGAAAAACGCGTTTTTGATTCGATTTTTCGCTGTGCGACTGCAGGAGTGCAGAAAATAGATATAGTTCGTGGAATCTTTAAAAATCCACCCTCTCCATTCGCCCCTTCCCACACACGAAAATGCAAACAACAGGTTCAATAAAATGAAGAACTCAGCACTAAAATGAAATTCACAACATGCTTTATTGTAGGTCTGCGAATCGAATAATAATGAAATATAATACCATTACTTCTAGATTACGTTAGTAACCAGCATTTTCATGATTTAAAGATCACAATTGCCCCCGCATAATCGTCTGTCATCCTCCCCCCGCAATTATCAATCTTGCCAGGAGGAAAAAGCCCACCTTTAAATCATGTTCTGCCCGATGTAACAATTTTTTTTCGTAAAAATAGAGAAAAATAATGATAAAAGATGAAACAAAAAAAACAATTGCTTATGGATTACATAGTTACCCTTCAACTATGATTACTCAATCATTCGGATAATAGTGACCAAATTACTATCGTACGCTCACTTATGGCACCTGTACATTATGTAGTAAAACTAAAAAAAGAGGATTCAATTGTAAGTATGAATTATTGTCTATGTATGAATATGTCGTCGAGAATTAAATCCTGCTATAGTTTTATGAACTAGGTAGTTTATTCATAGTTGAGAGCAATTTATACATGCGTCTAGATACCGATTTCAAATCAGGCGGCCCTACTTGTTGCGTTTGGATTAATTCAAGTGATAATAATGTGAAAAGAATGATTTCAAAGACTCATTTTCTCCTCATTGCGCGAATATATTGAGACCAATTTTGTCTGCTATCACAAGTTTTTGGAATCTTATCCAAAAAAATTATTGTAATGTCACATTTTTGTGGACGAAGATTTTGACTCAAGGCTTGACAAGAATTAAACAACAAATTGTACGGTTTAATTGCAAATTTGAAAATGGTAATTTCAAGTTGCAATTTGAAACTTTCAAAAGTTTTGAATGAAATTCTGTAATACTTCGAATTTTAGTTAGTGACTTTTAAATTTTTAATTTTGCTTTTAAAGTGTAAAATTGAAACTCTTGAAAATCTTAAATTCAGTTCTGAAAAAGGTCATTTAAAACTTTAAAGAGCTCCAAAACCTTCTATAAGTCTGAAATGGAAATTAGTTTTTTTTTTTATGTAATTCGCGAATATTAACCAAAGCATTTGAAATCATTTCTCTTTACATTACTATACAATTGTCCTTAAGAAAACTCCCTTGTGCTTAAATTTCTCATCGAAAAATCAACTTTCTCTCTATTATTCACCATTGTTGTTAAAATTTTTCGGTATAAAAATCCAATGGGCAAATGACTTAACGCTAACTCTACTCAACTCCCCACCATCACTTCAAAAAAAAGGAAAAAAACAGAAAATTTGCATTAATAAATGTAACTGGATAAATTGCATTGATAAATTGATTCACTTTAGTCTCTCAATAATTCAGGAAGAGCATTTTAATCGTCTTTATTTCATACCAGCTATTTCCGCTTAAAAAATCCTTAAAACTTAATTATCAATGATTTACCAAATAATTCTAACGCTCGTAATGAATTTTAAATTAAACAAAAAGGAAAGTAATGTTCAACAAATAATTTCTCTTGGTAAATCACTCAATTCACATTTTCATTCATTTGAGATATTGAAAAATTGTTATTTTTTTTCATTTTCAATTTTTTTTCACTTGTATGGAAGAACTATAAACAAATTATAAACAAACTGTAAACAAAGGCACCCTTATACGCATATTCTTAATCTATTCATAGCATTCTTAATCTTTATCTCATTACAAATACAAGAACATCGAGTTCTCGAATTAATACGCCCCTTTCTATTGAGTTCTTCATCCATCGAACTCTAATACGAATTGTCTTTCTTATTTTCTTTGATAGTTTGGAGATAAATTTTAATTAAGACACTTTGAACGCTCAAGCGGCAGTGACAACTGGTTGTTTCATCGGGATAACCATGTATTAAAGTGATTATTTCATTGTTAATTACAAAAGCTGAATTATAAGTGGGAAAATCGAATTGATTTTTTCTTCAATTATTCAATTCCCTTACTAATGAGTGGTCAAGACGAAACCTCCAGCTCATCAGAGTTGCAATTACCTCCCATTACTAATCATTATTTTTTTCAATTTTCTAAAAAATAAACTGAATTGTATTTAACAAATTTTTCACCACTTTAACGCATTAATTACTCCTCAATAAACTCCTTCCTTCATCTCCTTATTTTCAATTTTGTACAAATGTTTTGAAATTCTAAGAACTCATGCAGCTCACACTATGCACTATTCGTCATACCTATGAGACTCCCAAACACGCTTTCTCTTTTTTAATCAAATAGTTAACAATATTGTTTTTTAACGTTAAAATTGTCCAGTAATAACATCAACAGTATCCGAGATGACTTACTTATCCTCTCTATTGATTATTAATTGTTCATTACGAAAATATCCGTCACTCTTGTTAAAAACGTATCAAGAACTAATTTTAGTTAGTCATTATGTTGTTTCTAATATTTTCTGAGCGTTTTGTTTTGTTTATTTGCCTTTTATTAATTATGGTGGTAATTATTGAGGTCAATTATTTTCATTTTAAGTATACGACACCAGACTCATGATGATCAATCATCACTTGATCATCGATGAACGATAAATTGACAAATTGTATTGGTTTTTATCGGTTTATCGTTCATCCTTAATAGTTGTAATCGCAAATGCGAGTTTCAGGGGAGCATTTTGCTCATTAAAAAATTGAAAATAAATTCTTAATTCTATGTGGAACTATGCTAAGACCACGGAGATTGGTATAAGTAGTAAATATTATAATTTGAGTTATTAGTTTGTACATTTTTCAATTTCTTTTTTCGAACGCTCTATTTCGATTTTTCGTGGTGGCGAAACGAAGGTTTTTTCAATGTCTTTTTTATTTTTTAAAAAACAAGTGATTTTTTGGAACACTCACTCGATAATTACACTCATGTTAATGCTCGTTCACTCTTACGAAATTAATAATCCATCGATCAACAGAATTCGCAAAAAATTAATTAATTACTATTATTTAAGTAAGTCTTTGGCATTTGTACCAATCTTTCCATGATATATTTTTTGATAACGGATAACAATTTTTTTTGCCTTCGTTGCAGTTTTTTCTTTTCATTTGTTCCTCAGTTGAATTATGGGGTGGAGCAGTATTGACTGGATTTTTTTTTCATTTTTGGGAATGATGATTATCCAGTGAGGAGTAGTTCTGAGAGAAATGGTCTGAGAAACTTTTTTGTAACAAATTCAATTTTTAGTAGAAAAGATATAATTAAATGATTAACAATGACAAGTTCAAAATTGTGCGAAATATATTGGACAATAATATCTCGTGAACAAAAGGGCTTAGAGAAAAAGATCAAAAGATTTTTTTTGTTCATAATTAAATTCTCTACCAATAAATTTTGAGCAGTTTTTCTCTCAAAACCACTCATTATTGAAATAGTGAAGCAATTAAAGATGGAGAGTATCAATTACATGGGAAATTGAGAGAACATCCATGTATCGTGATTTTTTTTGTACTTCGCCTATTTCACCTTCAGAATTCTTCGACTCATCAAACTCAAAATGCAAATGAAGAAGAGTGGCATACAACTGAGGAGCAGAACAAAAAAAAATATAATGAAAAAATATTTTTGGTAGATAAGAAATTTTGAACGTGGACAATTATGTTTATTTCACTAAGATAAAGATAAATGGAGAAGGTAACGAGGAATTTTGTATTGAGCATCATTCATCTGAGGATCGATTAATTATAGTTCGATCCTCAAGAGATTCAGGACTATGTTCTACGTATCGAAATGATAAATTTGGACAAGTCGACTCATTTAATTCTTACAGCTGATTGTGAAATTAACTCAGTAGTAAGTAGTGATAGGCAATTATGTACTTTTTAATTGTCTATTCACTTGCCTGGGTAAAACGTTATTTAAGGGAAAAATTTAAAGGGAATTTCTGTCGAGAAATCAACTGTTTTTCAATTCATTGTCCAAATTAAGAGGGTATTTAGGTGGGGATTCTCAAAATTTTAAGATAGAAAAGTCACTTTTCTATGAAAAAAGTTGTGGAACTTTACATAACTTCCAATTTGACCAAAGATGTTGTTTTAAAATGCAAAAATATTCGTTATTTATTTACATAACAGGTGATTTAAGTTGACGTTTGTTGAAGAACATTTTATTCCCCCAGAAAAAAAAATTGTACATTATTTCTAGGTCAATAATTGTGTAGTTAACTTCTTCAACTTCAATTGTTCATTCTTCAATTAATCATCTAATTATCTGAATAAAAATTTGAAGACATTAAATAAAGTCTAGCTTGTTATTTAAATTTAGTCATCCTCGAGATAATTTCACAATCAACGAATGCTACTATCCAACTCTCATATCACTTCAACACTAGTTGAATCTATCACCAAACATATGAAGGATAATTAATATGGCATAATGAAGATCGCAAATCGTTGAAAGTCTGTGTGAACGTTAGGTCGTGGTTACTTTGTGGTAGAAATAAACCCGAGTCTTCCTAGTTGTGTTTTCTTCAATTTTTATTATAACTATTTGAGAAATTACGTACTAAATAACCGATTTACGTATAATTGTCACAATTGTTTGTATGTTCACATTAACATTCTTAATCCATAGAAGTTCTGTTGGGATTTAACTGGTGGAAAAAGGCTCGAGGAAACTTCTTTTTATTGATTGTTATCGTTTTGCTATTTAATCAGTAGTTTTTGGAAAATTTCAGCGAATTTTAATCTCATAATTGACGCTCACAAAGGCACATCTTTTTATCGAAATGTTGGGAATTTGGAAAATATTTTTTCTCGTGGTTTTCCGAGAGAAATTCATTGTTTGAATAACGAAACAGAAGAACAAAGTGTTTCAACTCTATCTTCACGTGACATGTCCATCAATATCGTAGAAACTGAGGGAGATACAGGAAAGTTGTAAGAATCTTTTTAGCGGGGAAAATCAAAGGCTACACAAATGATATCGACAAAAATATCAATATCTCGATTGGATTTCGAGATATTCAGAGAAGATCGATTGAAGTATTTATGAAATTTCGTTCCGACAGTGGACATCTGATCCTTTCGTCTCGAGTTTCACGGATCGAGATAGTTTGAACGTTTTTTTTCGTTTTCGTTTAATGAGGTTTGAAGTTATCGTACTATTTAATTTATTCCTAATGCCTTCTGACAATACCTGAATTTTTTTAATTTAAACTGATGGAACGGAGAGAACAGATGAATCATTATGTACAATTGTCTTTAAGCTTATGTAATTATCTCACTAACGAACGAATTTTGAACAAAATGATATAAGAATTATTTTAGAAAATCTTATGATGTTCAAAAAAGTTACTTTTGAATGCTCCCTCTAAACCACTCTTTCTCAAGATAATTTTACATTTCTGATAATGAAAATTTTTCACTCCTGACATTTCCCCCTTAAACAACTCATTCTCGAGAAAATTCTACGTTATTCTAGAATGACTCCAGCATTCACTGTTTCCGCAATTTTTTCCCATTCAATTTTATACTTTTTAATTTCCTTATTATTATGTACTCCCCCACTATATCATAACATATAAGTAAATTACAAAAAAGTTCTTTAACTCAAACTCTGAACAAACGGCTCTATCAGACAATTTCCAGAACAAGACTACAATTTTCCATTTTCCAAATCTCCAGAAAATTCCAAAAAGCTTCCATCAGCCCTCCACACGTCTCAATTCCCCCCCAGATATTTACACAAATCTAAATCATCTCTTCCATTCTCAATTTGAACAACCACAAACAGATAAACTGTTCAACTGATAACGTCAAACTACCTCTTCCCGATAACTCGATCAGATAAAAATAAAATTGAATGAAAAGAGTTGAACGATATCTTTCACAAATGTAATGTTCACTGAATGGCTACACCGGCACCTTAAGAGAACTCCCCCCTTAAAAAAAAAAGAAAAAAAAAGAAAGCCCGACATGAAAAAGTTCATGAATGAAACCACCAAAAATACTCCCAACAGTTCCGAACGACTCTAGACAGAAAAGCCCAGGGTACAAAAGGACTCATGGCTTCAACATTTGAATTCACTTCTCTCTTTAGACGAAATAAATGTTATGTTAAACGGTTACAGTGGCCTCACGCTCCTTCTCCTGCTGCCTGACAGCAACCGCCGCTTCCACTAGCAGATAAAGACATTTAAACTTGTCCTTGTCCTCCTCGGGTGGTGTTGGCGGTGGTGTTTCGTCGTTGTGGGTGTGACTATTATGGGTACTGAAAACCTCAGACTCGTGTTTAACTTCTGGGGTTGATGATAAATGCTGGCGCGGTGCACTCCAGTAGGCAGCCTCTGGTACTGATGGATTGTCCTCCCTGGGTATCATAAAAAATCATTAGCATTTAATATTTCCCTTACGAATAGAAAAAAAAGATATAGGAAAAGTAAGTTAGGGTATTTTCCAGCGACCAGTCTTTTCTTCCTCCCCCGAATGTACTACAAATGAATTTTAAAAAATCGCCCTAAAATTTCAGATCTCACATGAATTTTAAACCTTGGGAACAATATTCAGTCGATACTGAATTCACGAAGATGGAGGAAAGTCTTTAAGAAAACCAAAACAACATAACTTTTTGTTATGTAACTCGATGGGGTATGTACGAGCGACTTCTTCATATTTATCAAAAATATTTTTGGACAACCCATTGGAAAAACTGCAATTACTCTCACTCCATGAAATAAAGTTATCAAAGTTATTGTTCGTGATTCTGAAATCACAACAAGTGTTTTATCATATCGCCATGACGCAACTGTTATTTCTTCTCTATAATACATGTTATCAAAGGCGTCCCATGATTAGACTTATGAAATTGGACGTTTCGTGTGTGCCTAAATAGTTGAAAATTCACATAAACCGTACGTACCCTCGTCGGGCTGGGTGGTTTAGTGCCTCGCCATAACTTAATTCGTTCGATGGCTCAACTTTAGTCTCAGAAAATGGATAAACAATGACACTTGGCCATTGTGCTGAGGGCCGCTCCTCCTCACTGTGAGAACTGCTCTCGTAATCGTTTGGACTGTCTTCTTCACTTCTAGATATAGACAAAAAGAATCGAAATGATTTTTTTTTCAATGTTACATCCCCGTCGTTATATTTATCGTATATCCCCCTTTATCAAAATTAGGGAAATTGCATAATCAAGAAAAATTCTACATGCACGTCAAAACATTTATACAAAATTGAAAATGAGGAGATGAAGGACGGAGTTCACTGAGGAATAATTAACGTGATTAGAATTAATTGCAACTTTGATCAGCTAAATATTTTGTCTTCGATCGCTCATTAGTAAGAGAATCGCATGATTTAAAAATATTTAACATTCGACAAGAATGCCTCCATTTACAGTTTGTTTATAATTTATTTATAGACCTTCAATAAGATCAAAAAAAGTAATAAGAAAAATTTTCAATCGGTCCGTTGATTGACAATGTAGATTGAGCGATTCTCCAACCAAAATAATTTCTTGAAAATTACTTTCCTTTTTTTTAATTGAAAATTCATTAGCACTAGTAATATTCGGAAAAACATTGATAATTACGTTTTAAGTATCTTTTAAGCGGAAATAATAGCTGATAGGAAATAAAGAGTATGAAACTGCCTCTATCTAAATTATTCAAAGGATAAAATGAATTAATTTATCCAATAGCATTTATTAATGCAAATGTTCAGTTTTATTAAGGAGAAGGAAAGTCGAGAGGAGTCGCTGTTGAGCTCCTCCCCTATTGGATTCCTTAAACCGGAAAGTTTGTGCAAAAATACTGAACGACCGGGCGAGCTCAAATCCATCATTCTTAATTGTTCAATTTCCATTTTCATAGTAAAATTTATGAATCTGTGTTAATTACTATTTAACTGACTCATATCCAAAATAAAAGAAAAAAGCTCAAGGCATTTTTTGGCGTGTGAAGAACTTGCCGACGGAAAAATCTCTCCACAATTTCCCCTGGAGAGCTCATAAACGAAATAATGACCAACAAAAATAATCTTATCACTACCCTACTGGAGTTTAATGGTCTTCATTATGTAACGAGATCAAAAACACCAACCTGTACATGACGTGATCCTCATAGTCGTGATCCCTGCGTCGTTTTGCAGGTACACTCGAAGTGAGTGGATCCCAATCTTGATTGGCTGATGGACTGAGTTCTGACGTCTGTTGGTGGCTTCCACCAGGCATTTTCTTACCCCTTCTCGATATTGTGTACTGCAAAGGATCGTGCCCCTCTCGACGTATCATTTCCGGAAGAATGCGGCGCCTTGCGTTTATGAACCAATTGCACACCTGAAAGTTATAGTAATAATTAATCGAACTGAAATAATCAATGGAAATATTTATAATTTTGTTATTACGTAGAATAAAATTATGTTACATTAAATTTCCTATCAAGTCGTCGTTCTGGATGTTGGCAATTAATAATCAAATTTCTGAGCTGTTCGCCAAATTATTTGCAGATTTTTATGTTGAAATTGAGGGTCAAATGAACTGTGAGAGTGAGCACTTTGAGAAAACAACTGGAGTGTAAGTCGTGAGTGGACTTGAACTCAGAGTAGTTATGCGAATGAGTTGCCGAATGAATGAAAAGTCGGAAAAGTCCCCGGTATATAAGCAAAACTGTAATTTGGATGTGAGGATGTGATTGGCTAACTTATTGGAGAGGGGATAAGTGAATTCTGCTTTTCGATTACTGATAAGGTTTCCCGCTGAGCCTAATTGACTCGGCGGGCGCAGCAGAGAAATTTCGGGTGCCTGGTGACGCCGAACGGGTCAGGTAGGCGCCGAGGGATTAGGGGCGTTGGCCGAAATTACGCAAAGGGCTGTAGACAAAACATTAGATGTATGATAAGGATGAAATGATTGTACGAGATTTTGGGGAAGGTTTTAATGTTTCAAATAAGCAAGATGAATTAAGAATTCCGGCAAATGTTAATGAAGAATGTCTCAATGTCTCGAAAGGTAGACACAGGTAGTAAGCCGGCGACAAAGTTGCCCCAGAGCCTTGAAAATTAGTCTGGTCTAATGAGGTTAACTTTTAGGATCAGTTGACTCTCAACATTTTTAAACATTTCTAATGACAATTCTAAACATTTTTAATGGTTGCTTTTCACCCCCAACTCTAGGCGCCCTTACAAGTGATCTTTAATTTAGGTTGCGAATAGTTCTGAAATTAGTGGCTGTGGAAGAAAATGTTGGAACTTTTTTGAAAGATATTTTATTATTTAAGGAAACTCCTTTGGTTATCTCAAAAGTTACTCATTAATGAGAGTCAAATAATGTCTCTAATAATGTGGCTTTCAATCCGGATGCCCTCAATATTCCTTTGGTCCTGAATTCATAATCAAGTCTACAGGAAAAATTTAGAAGACTTTTTATCTAGAAAATTAAATATTTCACAAAAGCCACCTAAGCTATGTAATTTTTTTTAGCGAAAATTTTTAATGGTCACTTGATTATTGATCAAGATTAAACTTGTGAAGTAGTCCTCAGTCTCATGTTTCGTCGTACATTGACAAAAATAGTTCATTCGTGTATCACGGATCGGTCGAGATAACTACTGTAGCATCAACAAATACAGACTGCCGAATAGCACGCGACAGTCAACGAGTCACGAGTCCTGCAGTGCTTGACAGAAAGAACAGTCGATTTGTGACAGTGAATGATCAACAACTCCATTAATTTTCCCTTTGAGTACAGTGTAGATTCTCGGATTTGATATAAATATTAGATAACTCGAGGTTCATTGAAACATAATTTCAATTACATAAACCGCCACTTATCCTCATTTTTTCCTCAAGTGTTTCCCTCCCTCATACTCGAACAAAAAAAATAAACAAGCAATTAACGAACATTTATGAATCCTCTATCAAACAAAATTACATTTAATGTTTCTTATTCCTCGATAATCGAATAATTAGCAATGATGATGTCAGAAATGAATAAGTGAAAAAGTTTAACCTGACAATTCCATAATTTCTCAGTTATTTGTGTTATTTTTCAATCATAGAAAGCACATTGAAATTAATGTGGGAAATAAAATCAGCCCTGAACTCTCTTATCGATCATTTAATCTTAAAATGTCTCAACAGAAAGTAAACAACAGATTTATCCAGACCTTCAATTCGCAAATATTATTATTTCCATCAATCAATGAGAAAAAAACTGAAATGGGAATGACGGGCATCAACGCTCCATGTCTCCATAATTGCAGCAATAAATAATTCATTCGCCTCCGACGTGTTATCACCGATAAACTAACATTTTGATCCCATCAGATTTTGACAGTGCGATATAAAACATTTCAGGGCCTACATCAATCCGAGAGAAGATAAACGGAAAACACTCAATTGAAAATTTGCTTCAATTTGGTCCTCTTGAATATGCTAGATTTTTTTTCAATTTATTATTAACAGATATATCATAAAGCTAACATAAATAAATATTTATTTTTCTACGAGTGATTTTCATGTAATTTCTTTTTCTTCAAGGCCCGGGTGTACCTCCAACCGAACATTATCTAGATTGTTTTATTTTGATTTTTTTATCTACAAGGCGTGCATGTGGAAACTCATTTTTTTGTAATAAATAGACCTCGAAGAATAATGAATATGTATTTGAAAAAAAACTAGCGAAAATTGGGAACATTTTCAACGAGCATTTTTAAGAAATATTGAGAAATAAGTGAGTTAAGAATAAAATAAAAAATGTTAAATAACTGGGACGAACAATTGAGAACACGGACCCCGTGAAGTGACAGATGATAAGCATCGCAATTTTGCATCAAATTGTTTTTTGTCGCGAATGTTCTTTATTTCGGCAAAAAGGAAAGCTTAAATAATGCAGAAAATTTTGGAAAATCTTTTAAAAAAGCCTTTTTTAAATTACTGCCCTATGAGCGGAGCTTTGGCAGATTTCACATTTCAACTTCCCTAACCGCCATATTGAGGTCGATTGAACACCATTTTTCGTGGTAATTACCCATTTGTTATTTTACCCTCTACTCCCTTATTTCTCAAAATTTCTCAAAAAAGTTCCTTGAAAATGTTCCTCAAATTCTCTACTTTTTTAAAAATATATATTTGTAATTCTCGGAGATCTACTCATTACAAAAAATGAGTGTCGGAATACACCTTTTTAGATTAAAAAAATTAAACAAAAACAATCAAAAAACGTTGGGCTGGAGGTATACTCGGGCCTTGAATTTGTTATTGTCGTTTCAATGGTAATAGACACTCTCTAATGACAGATTTTGGTAGACAAAGCTGAAGATGCATAGATTGCCCTCCATTAAATGTCAATTTAGGAGTACAAGCAATGTAATTATAGACGTTAAATAGCTAATTGATTCTGAGAAAGCTAATTTACCTGAAGTACAGTGAGATTAGCCTCTTGACTGAGGGTAAGTTTTTCACTGTCGCTGGGATACGCATTGTATCTGTGCTCGTAGAGCCATCTCTTCAATATCTTGACTGAGTGCTTTGGTAAATTACCGCGACGTTTCCTCACCGAGTGATTACCCGAATGTAAAATGCCCGAGTGGGGCTTGCCACGAATGGCTGAGGTATCATGTTCAACGTCAGAGCCACTCTGATCATCATCTGTACTGCTCGATGACGGGAAACGCTCTCTTCCTGTAACACAAATATTTCACAAGTTTTACTAGTCGAATTCGAATAATAAAAAACGGAATTAATCATCGCTCCTGTCGGGGGGCTTGATGAGGGTTTACCGATAATTTCGAGGGCATTTGAGAAAGGCAAAATGGAAAAGTCCAGCGGATATTCTAGGGAAATTGCGGATCTAGCGTTTAATTACTTTAGAAAATTCATGTTTAAAATAATTGACAAAATCCGAAAAGAAATCCACGAACCAATTGTTTAAATTTTCAGCAAGGGCCCTGGATAATATCGGCTATGGGCCCAATACTATTCACAATTGAGAGAATAATAATTCAATTCCGGCAATTTATTAACGAACAATTGAACAATTTTTTTGTATGAGACGGTCTATAAATTATATTTACGAAGTTTTGGATGATAATATGTCGACATAAACCACCAATTTTTTTAAATTTGAGCGACGCTTTTATCCATAAGAAAAATCCATACTTGTCACCGAAACAATTTCCCCAATTTCCAAAAATGAAATTATCAACTCAATTGATCTCAACTGATTCATAATTGATAGACAATATACGGCTGATTGATTCCGAAGCCAAGTAGATATGAATCGGGAGTATACCAATCATGTTTGATACTAGGTCAACAGTATACCCTGATCAATAAGGTAGACAAGAAGTACACAAGGAGTTACCCCTCCGTGATATCC
The DNA here is from genome assembly GCA_030522845.1 of Psyttalia concolor. Taxonomy (NCBI): domain Eukaryota; kingdom Metazoa; phylum Arthropoda; class Insecta; order Hymenoptera; family Braconidae; genus Psyttalia; species Psyttalia concolor. Next base: position 13,812 of record JAPYZM010001494.1, read on the forward strand.
CTCTTTCAAGAATGTACATAAGGAATTCCCTTCAGTCCGTGTGGATTTTTACTTGCGGTTGCTGCACTATGCAAATCCCGATTTTTTTTTTCTACTTATAATTACAGGGTAAATACAGAGAGGGGATGCTTTGTAATGTATTTATTCAATGTTTTTTTCCCTCAAATGCAATTTTCGCTGTCCTACGTAAATAGGAAACTGCCAGACGTAGTTCCGGCATTTTTATTTTATGAGGGAAATGAATGGATGAAAATTTTAGAGGTGCCCCTAAGTAAACGATTTTCTTTTATGACTTTAGTTGAGATATTTAGGGGCGGGTGTAGTAATTTGTCACCTCAGAATCGCCGACCCTGACTTCACGTAAAATAATTATCAAATCGTCAGAAGACCTAATTTCCAACCCGCAGAAATCATGCTCAGAGGTCCGAAATTGGGTTTGCTAATGCGTTAATAATTATTTTTCTTGCAATTAGTCACGCTCATTTCAAGGTTATGAAGTATTATACCCGTCCCGGAAATTCAACATTTCCAGGATCAGTGGAATTAGCTCTACTTTCGAATCATTTTCGTTTCCTTTCATGTAATTTTTGGAGAATTGTCATTTGCTATTCAATTACCTTCACAATTTTGGGAAAAGAATTTTTGAAGAATCGTGGGAAAAAATGAAAAATTGTAAATATTTTCTTATCAAACTTACTGTATTTATTGAATTTTATTTATTACTATACTTTTTGTTGTTCAACGTCACTAAGAAACCAACAGACGTAGTTTTGACGTTTTTATTTTACGAAAGATATGAATGGATAAAAATTCTTTCATGTTTGCACTTTGAAGATTATATTCAAAGTTTTCGATATCAATTCAATAAATTATATTAAATCTTTTTGTTTTTTTCTTTAATTTCTGGAAATAATTTAATACAGAGTCTTCCGAAAAAGTAGATCTACAGAAAAATGTTTCAAATGATTTATCCTCAACCCAACACGTTCTTGAATCAATTCTCGAAAAGTTATTTGCACGCGACTACTATTTTATGATTAATTTTTCAACGAATTGAATATTCTCATCCTTGAGGTAAGAACGATCGAACACCTGAGCAAACAATTTTCTTTCATATCTCTATTTCGACATATTCAATATTCGATATTCAATGTTTCGAAAATTAATTTAATTACATCTTTTATGATATTATTTACCCTCTTATTTGATTTTCAAAGATAATTTTTGTAGGGAATTACAAATTCGGATGGTCTCAAAACATTTGTCTGGATTATTCCCCAAAAATCTCTGTCAGAAGTAGATGTAAAGAATAATATCGAGCCATTTGTTACTTCTATTTTTTTATACAGCCGTGACATAAAAAATGTCTCAACATTGCCCCCTCCACTAACATAAACACCCAAAATAATCACTTCGGGCTGCTCTTCTGTCTCTGCAATAGCCCCTGGCATTCCCTTTAGAAAAACAATAAACCCATTAAATTCATACGATCCATGAAATCCCGAGACAGTCTCATTACCCACGTTTCGACGTCGAGAATGAAATAATTCAAACAATATTTACGATCACAACTGCTGAGCCCTCATAATGTTCTCGACCACTCAACTATTTATAAATTCATAGCCCATTGACTGTCATGACCTTGTCAATTTTTTTTCTCGTCACAATTTTCCCAAAACATAAAGTCCATTAGCATAAGAACCCATGAATGTCAATAAATTTGTATTTTTGGGGAGTTAAAAAAGTCTTGTGAAAATATGCCATTCATTGGAATAAAAAAATGTTCATGGACGAGTGGACGAGCCCTAATGACCACTGAAATACAGGTTTTTTTTTCAGAGATAGACCCCAAAGACACCGGAGCAGCCCAACGACCACGTGACAATGGGAGTCTAGAGGTTTTCACCGTTAAATACGTGGATTCAATGGTGACCTGAATATATTTAAAGGTTTTACCTGGAACCGAGCAAGTTTCATCGGCAGATCCTTCGGTTCAGAATAGACCCTGAGAACAAAGAAATTTCCAGCCCTAGGTCGATCTTTGTAGGGTTCTACAATATTATGTTTGAATTATTTCGGAGTTTGTGTTTTGCTACTTTCTCTATTTGCATTTTGTAGTATTCGGTTGTCATTGGGCAGTCAATGTATTTTTGAATAATTAGTTTTCATTTGTGATCAATTTTTTAGGGTAACCCTTGACGGATTTCAAATTTTTTTCTATGGTTAGGATGTGGGTATATGGTTCAACACCATAACTTTTAGAATCAAACGAAGGAGTGGGGGTAACAGGATCATACGCAAAACGGACGTGGTGGGTAGCATTTCATGTTAAAAGTTATGCTGACTTCAGTATACCTCCAACCGAACATTCTCTAGATTATTTTGTTTTTTTTTTTATCTACAAAGGCGTCTATTTGGAAACTTATTTTTTATTATATCGATCCCCAGGGATTATAAATATACATTTGAAAAAAAACTAGGGAAAATTAAGAACACTTTCAAACACCGTTTTTGAGAAATAAGTCAGTAAAGAGTAAAATAAAAAATGTTAAATGACTGGGAGGAACAATTGAGAACACGGATCACGTCAAGTGACAGATGCTAAGCATCGCAATTTTGCATCAAGCTTTTTGTCGCGACCGCTCTTTATTCCAGCATCCAAGGAAGCTTAAAAAGTGCTGAAAATTTTTTCAAACAGCCTTTTTCAAATTAATGTCCTATGTGTGGAGGATTGAAAGATTTCGCACTTCAGCCTTCCTAACCGACATGTTGACATCGATTGGATACCATTTGCAATGGTAATTACCCATTTTTTATTTTACTCTCTACTCCCTTGTTTCTCAAAATTTCTCCAAAAATCTCTTTGAAAATGTTCCTCATATTCTGTAGTTTTTTTCAAATATATATTTATAATTTTCAGAGATCTACTCATTACGAAAATGAGCTTCCAAATAGACGTATTTGTAGATAAAAAATTCCACACAAAAACAATCTAGCTAACGTTCGGCTGGGGGTACACCCGGTCCCTATCGAATATCACCGAAATAATTCGGAATTCATCGTAGAATACGAAAATTTAATGTCATAATTGAGATTTTCAAATCTCAACACAAATCTCTTGACATGTTTAAGGTACTTCCGCAGTAGCTTATACGTTTCAAAAATTTCGCAAAATGTAAAAAGCACCAAAATTGCTCCATCTCTCGTTGGGCGCTTGAAAAAATTATTTAAAAAATATCAAGAACTTTAACCACGCCATTTTGGACACATGCAACGTTAATTTTTAAAAAAGATGAAAGTTTAATTTTTGGCCCCATATATATCAAAAGAACGGCATAGTCAAAATTCTTGAAATTTTGATAATAATCTTTTGACGAAACCAACAAGAGAATGCGCAAATTCGGTATATCTAGCACATTATGAAATTTTTTATCGAGAGAATTTTATCGAAATTGTATTATCGAGAGAATTAAAAATTGTACAATTAATCAAATGTTTTCTTTTTAATCACCAGCAATAATAAGGCACAATTGATCTAGGGATGTAAAGAAAAATTTGTAACGTAGAAAATGCCCCATTTAAAGTTAAAGTAGTTAAAAGCCCCACAGAAATAAAATTTTCTCACCCCTTTCTCGCTTTCTTTTTCCGTTACCGAAATTTAAAGAAAATACTGTCAATAAAATGACAGAATATTCTTCACTCATTCCATTTGCATCTAGAAAACCTGCTGGCCTCCCTTTACGGTATATCAAACTACAACAACAATTATTCCACACCAATTACATAACCCGAAACAGATGTATCAGCACGTGTCAACCGGATGCTTAATAAACCTTTCTATCTCACCTCGTCTCCGGCATGGTAGTCGCTACCATAAAAATGACGACTCACGTACTCAACCTAAATTACTACTAGTCCAATCAAATAATTCGCCACCGCGTTCTACATTACACAGTGCATACAGGCCGATGGGAAATGAGAGAGAAAGAAAAAAAATCGACAAAGCGGGAATTAATTTAATAGTCTTCCGGCGACGAGACATGTGGGCTTCAGCGTCTCCAGGCATCGATTTTAAACGATACCTTTATACCGAATTGAAGTCAAGAAGTCGCACGGACTGAAGAGACCCGACACCGGAACCGGGAGTTCTCGACCTATGACCTGTATAACTAAGCGGAGACTCCCGATATCGATCTCGGTTTCGTTTCTTTCTCTGGAAATATAGGCAAATAATAAATTGATAATTTTTTTATACTTCAATTTTTTTATGCTAAACAGAGGAAACCACGCAATATATCAAAAAATCACAATTATGATTATGATTATGAATATCGATAATAGTATATTTCGTAACAAAAAAAATGGTTTTTGGCGAGTGGGAGGTAACTCGCCTTCGGCTCGTGAGATAATCCCACGAGTCAAAAACCACTTTTTTCACGTGTTACGAACAATATTTTGCCGTACTGCTTCTAGGGCTTTCTCGTACGGGAATTGGTATTACATA
>JAPYZM010001495.1:0-18153 GCA_030522845.1 Psyttalia concolor
ATACTTCTCAGAATTTCCATCCATAAAAATGTCTTTCATCTCCAAGTGTAAATATAGAGTGAAATATAAATTAATTTTTGTTTCACATTATTCCAAATAAAAATTCAACAAAAGTCAATCCAATTTGCATTTTTCCCAAAAAAAAAAAAGATTACATTACATTAGATTAAAAATTGCGTCGTAATACGAAGAAAATTGTCCAGAAACAACTGCTATATTTTCGAATATCATTTACCAATCATTCATTCTATTGCAAATCTCCTGACAACCAACGGTACTCGACGATTCCCATAACATATATCAAGTGTCAATCACGAATCGTCAAAGAGTCATTGCGAGGCAAATATTGTTCCCTCTCAAAGGCTCTTGACACTCCTCGCAGCAACTCATTTCCTAGATGAACAACAAATATTACACGAGAGTGTCCACCCGATTGCACACAATAATTCTAAAAATAAACGAAAAACGGAATAAACAAGTGAGGTCATGTCTACATTCCAGGCGTCTCTCAAAGCCTCCAATGGCGAATAGAAGTTAACAAGACAGATCACATGTACGCAGTAATAAAAACTGCCAAAACTTGTAGTTTATGTACGTTCCATTTGAATTTTCTACAATAATGAATAATTATTTATTAATTTTACGATTTGCGTCCGAAAAATTGACAGAAAAAAAATTCATCTGTGTTGTTACGTTGATTGTTTATATATATTTACGAATATTACTTACTAATTATTCATTCCTTTGAAAATGACATGACAAATAATTTTACTCATTAATTGTCAATCACGAATTACCAAGCAATTCTTGGGCGATAAAAATTGTCCCCTCCGATGAAAGTTTCTTGACATTCCCTCGCAATGGCTCATTTCCTAGTATAATAACAAACATTACAAGAGTGTCCACTACGTCACACACGATAATTCAACAGATAAACAAAAAAAAAGACACAAATAAGTTACTTCAGGCCTCCATTTCAGCCATCCAAAAGAACCTACAATTATGTTGTTAACAGAAATAACTGCAAGAAAAATCCAAGTGTATTTAACTTTCTTAACATTTTTTTCCAAAAATCCATTAATTTTACTGTTCATTTCCGAAATATTACGTTACAAAGCCTAATTTATTCTTTGCTTTACAATTTTCAGTCTTCGTGTAATATCATGAGAATTGTGAAGAGAGAATTAAATATTTCAAATATATTCAACGGTTATTCACCCCATGAAAAATGATAATAAATATTCTCATTCGTCAACCATGAGTTAACACCAAATCATTGCAAGGAAAAACTTGTTTCCTTTAATGAAAGTGTCTTGACATTCCCTCGTAACGAGTCATTTCCCAGCTGAATAACAGAGATCACAACCGAGTTTCCACTCCACTACATACAATAATTCTAAAAATAACCGAAAAGTAAAGAACAAGATACTTTATGCCTCCGTTTGAAAGATGTAACAAAGCCTGCAATTACGAATAGAAGTTAACAAGACAGGTCACATGTCCTATTTTTGCTGTCACTCGCTTCGAGACATTTTTATGTATTTAGATCATCCAAGTGACCTTCGAGGAACTCTCTGGGTACAGAGACGGAATACCAACTTTAATCAATAACATTAACATTAATTTTTACTTTGGGAAAGTCGTAATTTTTAATATGTAAGTTGGAGGGGAGGTCCCTATTAACATGCTCACTTTAAAGACTGATAAATAACTACGAGAATGGAAAATTACATTACAATCGTTGATTTTTAATGTCCTTTTCATTCGTTAACATGAATTAATTAGGGAAGATTTTTATGGCTCAATCCTCGATTATATTTACATAGTAATTTTTCATAGAGTAGATTTATTTTAATTTTTTCATTTTCATTTTCAATTTCTCTATTTCATTGATGCTATAGTTTTACAGTTTTCCATCTACACAAGCCGTATCACAACTCCCATAACACTCATAAAATAACAATACAATAACAAACAAATTGTCTCTCTTTCTCTTCTCGATTACATAAAATAGATAAATAGATACCATTTGGAAACATTTTTAACATAATCGACGAGCAATTAACAAATTTTCTGCGAGTGTCAATAGTCATTTTTAATTATTTATTATTTCCGCTTACGACCAATTTTCCATGGAGTAACAAGTGCGGCCCGAAGGGTTTGTTATATTTATTCTCTTATTATTTTAGCTATGTTCACATATTATCTATTAGTTTGATGTTCTGTTCGTATATCGTATTTCAGGCAAACCCGAAATTTATAAAAATACGGGATATCAATATTTGTGGCAAATACCCTCGGGAAATACACAGGAGAGCATATACCAGCCAATGGAAAAATATATACGGAAGCATGAAAAATCGCTCTATCACGCGATAACGACCTTCGAGTCGGCCTCAAGCCATATTTCGAGCGGAGAAGAATACAGAGTATGCGCTGATTGTGAGACAAGTGCAGAGAATTTTTTTTTTTTACTACGACAACTTCTCATCATTTTGCTCGGTGATCGCGTGCCCGTTGTAGTATTATCGAAAAGTAGAGAGCGCTTCAAGTTGTGGTGGTGCTATTTTTAAAAATTATTCCAGCGAGTTCGGTCTCGGTGTGTACGAGAGGCGCTAAGTAGGTCAGCCACTAAATGAATCCGCAAAAATCCATTGTCGAGGGGCGAGGGGGGGAGGAGGGAAATTGCTGGAATGAGGGGAGATAAAAATTTGTGATCTTTGGAATGTTCGTCAGTCGGTGGTTTCAGTTGTCACATAAATTGTGGAATCCTTGGGAATACCGGGCTACTCGAGTTCTTCAATGCTGCGTCCTTGGGCACTGCCTTATCGACACATTATTTGGAATGCGTACCTCGTAAAAGGGGAGATCGGCGGAGGATTTTTTAACATTGAATTTCAAGTGGTTTGGGGGAATTGGGAGAAATTGTTTCAAGGATTTCCATGGGTTTCGGGGGGGATTTTTTTTTCGGTGGACGGTTTCTCTTGGAATGGTGTGAGAAATATTTCGGGGGAATGGATAAGGAAATTGTTGACATATTTCAATCAATATTTAGTTAATATTATTTTGTTGAATTTTACATTATTTATCGATGAATTTTATTGGGGACTTCCACTGTTTATTCCTGGAATTTTTTCCGATAGAAATTCTAACTGGAAAATATTCTGTAGAAAAAATAATTGAATTTTTTTTTGTAGAATTTGTTCTTTCCGGGTATTCTCTATAGATAACTTAGATAAAATAGATGAATTAAAATCCGATTTCTAAATTCTTTGGGAAATAATTCTTGGTAGAAAAAGAAGAAAAAAAGTTGACCATTTTTTCTTGAAATTTATATTCACTTGAATCTGAAAAAGTAATTTTTGCAATTTAATGCAATTACTTTTTTTTACAACAAACTTAAAGATTTCATTAATCGTCTTGAAAATTTGTGATCCATTCCAAATTCTGTTGAATTTATTATTTTCGAGTCGATTTTATCAAGATATTTCACACTTTATTGTATAGCTACTTAATTAAATGATTAAGGGACAAGCTTGATAATAAAGACGATAAACAACAGTACAAAACGAGACGTCCTCAGAAAGAACCAGGAGATAAAAGAATTACGTAAAATGTAAAAAGATCGTACTAGAGTATAGCTGAGCGGGAGAAAAAAATCCAATACATAACAATATGTAAATGCGAGGTAGAAGGCCCTCGGGCAATGGCCAGCCACAATTTTCTGGTGCTGAATTCCATTAAAAATTAACTTAAAAAATGCTCATACTGTCAATTTTTTCGCAGGAGATACTGAAGTGGGTGTCAACTCATTGCACTCCAGCCTCCCAGTGCAATGTCATACCATCGCAGTGGACATACAGGTGCAGTAGCAGTCTCCTACAGTGCAAATACAATGGCTCCACTGTCACCAAGTCGAAGGTACTCGAGTCCAAACAGCACGACAACAACATCTGGAATTGGCAGTTCAACGACAACCACTAAATTCAATTCATTTCGTTCGCCCATGAGCACATTAGATCGCACATACACGGCAACGGCAGCACCGAATTATCGATTGCCACCGAGGAGAATCCAGGCTTCTCCAGCTAGGTAAAGAAAAATTGCCCAATGAATACTGAATTGAAATCCCTTTCACTTCATTCAGGATAGGACTGATCGTTCAGGGGCCATTGCACCTCCTGAGACGATTTACGTCAATGGAAAAGGGGCATAAAACACTGAGGGAATGCGAACGCGATAAGTAGAGGGTTTTAAAGGAATTCCGGTCGTTTCCTCACACTTTTTTCCCCCTTTTTTCATAGACTGGAAAAACCTCACGCCATTCACTTCACCACAGAATCTGTAATTAGTTGGGATTATTGAATACTTGTGGTTGATTATGGATTTTTTTTTATTTTGAGTAGATCTTCCGGGAATTTTCTAATACACCATCGGAATTTTAGACGGAAAGAAAGAAAAATTGTTAATTCGTTAACCATCTGGAAGGGCGAGAGATTTTCCAAGATTATTCACATTTTTTTTAATCATTCAAATCATTTTTAATTTATTACAACTAAACATCAGAAATGGTTTCAATTTTTATAATTATCAAAACATGTGAAGAACACAAAAAAATTTTAAGTCTAATTTCGAAGGAAAACTCCGAAAATAATTGAAAAAATTTTGTTATTGGGAATTAATAATTAATCAACTATATTTCAGAAATAAATTCTGCGCGTCAGTAATTTTTTTATTTCTTCGATTTCACCGCGTACCTTCCTTCGGTTGTTAAGATTTCTCTCATTTCTTCGCTGCCAGATTTCTATCGTTCAAGACTTTGCTCCCTTTTTCCTGAAGTGTTCCCGAGCTGCCGCCCATTCACGTATTGACCACATTCAGCGCGGCTTAAGCTTGTCCGACACAAAATTTATAACATATAAAAACCTGAAAATTCTGTAGAATAACAAATAATTGAACAAAACGGGTGGTATAGTAACGAAATTTTCCAATAGACCACCAGTAATTAATAGGACTTTCCGTAGAAGTTGGCTTAGACTTCAACAGAATTTTCAATAAATAGAACAAATTCTCCAGGAGCTTAAGCTCCAAAATATGACAATAATTTTCTACGGCGATTAATTAAGCCCCGTCGGCCGCATTGTCCTCATCCTCCTTCTCTCCCCTCATTGTTTAACTCGCGGTTGAAAACAACCACTGAGAACACAGTGTCTCTCCCTTCCCCTCTAAAGCTGTCATCCATACTCCGTAAACCGAATAAAACAGTGAAAATGGGTTGAAGGTGAGATTAGGCAGCCCGAAAGCATGCGCATTTTGAGGCAACAAACAACTGAGGATACGACAAAGGCGAGCTACAGCGTCCATGGCTTTTGTCCCGATTCTATACCACAATGATCCAATTAAGGGTCCACTGCGTTCACGCCTTGGCTCTATAGGGTCTAGGCCACGACCTGGCCTGGCGTGGAAAAAAAACGATCTAGTGGAGAAAAAGACAAGAGGAGAGGAGAGAAAAATAAATAAAACGTTTGTCGAGGGGAATTGAAGGGGGGGCTGGGTGACACTTGCATTCTTGACACGGTCAAATGTTCAGTATTTTGGGGTGCCCCAGTGAAACAAGTCCAACTGGATTTCACTGAGTTTTGTTCGGCTACAAGACCACGAGAACTCGTCCCAAAACCTCCTGCACTGTCACAACAGCATTAGCCGATTAGTGGTCTAGGAGCTGGTGAGATGAAGGGGAGAGACTCTAATTCAGTATTTTATCTCGTCCCTCTGTGTATTTCTTATGTGCAGGAATAAAGAGAAGGCCATGACCACGACACTCGTCACTAGTATAATTATGAAATTTTACCAGGTGGCTGGTTTCTTATTCTATTCGTTATTCAGATATCACCCCTCAAAGGGTGTGAACAATGACGTGAAAACTAAACAGCTTGGAACCCCTTGATACCTCTGGACATTTACTTGGCAGTGAAATCGATGCTAACGTTGGACAAGATGATTATGAAGGCATTCGTTAACATTTTTTACCATTATTGTAGAAATATTAGCCTCGAGCGGAGTTAGAATTTTTTTCAGTGATGATGTTATGATCTCCAAATGCTCATTAGAAATTCCGTCGCGATCCTCTCTGCAACTTGAAATTCTAGGTTTACCATATTAAGAGAGTCTTATTTATTACTCCCAATCATCGAATTTCAATATGCTCCCAAAATTTTTTAGTGCCAGAACTCCACCCCCAAAACCGCATGGCTCGGACCTCTCCCCGCAGTCCCATCGATTGATCGCGCCTGCTCACTCTGCACCCCCAATGTTTACGTCTTCACCATTGCAACCTCACCCCAACACCTCCAAGACCCCCAAAAATCCTCCCAATTACAACGAAAAACCCCCCTACCCCTTCCGAAATCAATAAGCCCAGTAAACCCCCCTAAACACAAAAAAAAACCCTTAAAAGATGACCCCAATAACACCCCCAAAAGCCCAAAAACGCCATTGCATAACATCCCTTGGACCCAAGCCCAAAAATCCCAAACTATAACGCACATGTGAACACGGAGACCTCATTGAAATCCTGCGTTGAAAATTTTTACAGGTCAGTCTCGTCGTACAGCGACACGAGTTCAGTCGTCTCCCTGTCGACAAACAGTATCTCAAAGTACTCATCAACGGGTAATTCATCAGCCTCATCAACCGTCTCGTCGGCCTCGAGTACACGTGAACGCACCACAACTCCCACCTCAAAATTAACAACAGACGAATTCTACCAGAAATATTCTCCCACAAATTACGTACCAAATATTCACAGCAATCGTGAAAGAACCCCAGTAAATGGCCACTGCAGATCACCATCTGAGCTTTACGGGGGTTACGAGACAGACTTAAAGAATGGGAGATGGACAACAAGACTGGACAAGACTGGACGTCGTAGCACTCCATTGAGCAGTGGACTTGGTCACGATGACACTGACTACTCGAGCCAGCACGAGGTAACAAAGAGCCAACAGTGTAATGAACCTAGTAGTGACATTAATCCATTGATTAATGAGAGTGATAGTAATGCTAATAACAATGATGGTGAGTTCAATGTTAATTGTAATGATGTGAAAATTGATGATAATCAGAAACAAGGAGGGGGAATTTCCTCGTCCTCGTCGGGTTCGTTGTCATCGCCCAATGACTCTGGATGGAGTGGAGAGTCAGTGGCTGATGTGAAAACTCTAACAGCTACTAATGATCGAGCTTGGAAAGACACGAGTGATGATTGTAATGAGGTGTTGACTAACAATAATGCACAAGAGTGTTGTAAACGATTGAACGAGGTGGATACGAGGAAGGGAAGAAGGGTTCACTGGGGCGATAATGAAATCTTGGGGGTGGGCGAGGGGACTAATGGGGGACAGGAGGAGGGTGTGAATTCTTATGGGAGAAGTGGAGAGAACGGCTTCAGGGTGACTGGGAGACCGACTGGTAGCCATGGGGAGGATTCCTCAAAACCATCCACTTCGAGGAGGAATCATATTTTTGGATGGAATGATGGGCTGGGCGAGGAGGTCGGAGGGGGCACTGGAAATACTGGACCTGTTGGGGTACATCAGGCTATCTATCGAAGTCTGGCCGATTCTGCTGTAAGTATTTTGGTTTTTGAGGGACAGGATGTGAGGGAAGTGAGAGGAATGAAACAGGTTTTTTTTATTTGAGGTCAGGGTTACATAGATTTTTTTTTATTTGAGGGGAATTGGTTTTTATTGCTTCGTAATTTTTTTAGAGGATCGGAGAAATATTTCGAAGTTGAGGGATTTTTGCGAAAAATATGGAGGAATAATTTGCTAGAAGCTATGAAATTTTAAGAAGGAGGTCTTGGGTCTTTTGTGCAGCTCTATTCGTCGTTAAGATATTCTCACAATTTTGGGAAAAAAGAGCTGAAGCCAAGATCAGTTCTAGAATGGGGAGATTTATTGTTTTTTCACTTCGTTGGATTATTGTGAAAATATTATAGAAATGGTAAATGGTCTATTTTAAAGAGGCTTTCATAAGAGTAAATTTAAATTGTATTATTTTCTCACTTTATTAATTAATTGTGCAGATATTTCAAGAACGACTCATTCCTGCAGACAAATCCTTCTGATATTTTCTCATCCGTCTATTCATTCTTGAGATATGTCCAAATTTATAGAAATTTTCAGATTTAATTTACATCGTAGAACTTCATTGTATAGTAGATTGAATCGTGTTAGCTTTTTTCTCTTTAATTTGAACGGATAATTATTTTTGCCGATGGACTGATGAATGACGCACAAATCAGTGAAATAGTTTCATCAGAAAAACTCCTATCTCCTGTCAACCTAAAATTTTTTTTTAATTTTGAGAACGAAACCCCCGCCCAATTACTCATTTTGGCAGTGGTCACAGTTTTGTTATTGAGCAATAAGCCAGGTCGACATTTAACGTCGGCAGTGGGCTTGAATAATCGGTCCTCGGTGCTAGCCGATTACATTTTCGAGATCTGAGACGACACCAGTTGGAAATTATAAGTTGGAATAATGGTCTCAGCTGTTGATACAATATTTTTGGTCAGTGGCACGTGGATTATCAAGTATTTACAATCAAAAATGTTTCATAAAACGATTGCTTTGAGTTTTGTGGATATTAAATACTGCAACGATGAGAAAAGTTGAGTTTTCCCCCTGGGATTTCTGTGGCGAGTTCTTTATTCAATTCATCGCTTGGAATTTGTGTGCTTTTTGCTTGTGACAAAATACACTGAGGATTACAACCATGACCGATTTTTCGTCTATGTTTAGCCCCTGTTGATGGCCCAAATCGTGAGTATTCTCACAAAAAAAAATCATCATCTTAGATGCACCCGAGGAGAGCTAGTCATTCAGACCCACCAAAGGTGAAAATTCACATAGGACTTTTCTTTCAGACATTTCGAAATCCCAGTCTAACTCTCTAAGCTCAAACATTTCGACGATTTTATTAATAGAATACGCCAGTATCCCAGTGGAACACTCACTCAGTTTCAACCGATCGTTTTTCACGTTTGCTTCAACTCTAAAAACCTATATCGAAAATCCATCGTTTCCGCGTTTAAACCGTTCATTAGTGATTTCGTTGGCTTTTCTTGAGTGTTGAGTGGGACTTTTCGGGGGAAGGGGGTGGGAAAAAAATGTGATAGATCGACGTTAACTCTTTGATATTATGCCGCCATCTGGCGATACACTAGGGATCGTTCTATTGCAAGTTATTTTTCACGTAAACTGGCTCTTGTTCAAGTGATAAACTGGTGCCTGTGGTCTGCGTGGACTGCAGCAGCCCTTGGTTTTGGTCTAGCATTTTTTCTCGGTATTGTTACACCCCTTAATACCCCTAAAAGGCATGATACAAGATCACATTATGTAGTCGCTATCTCGAGGACTGTGAGGGTCAAGGTGAGTGGAGTTGTGTCAGTTTTTATGAGAGAGGTGTAAATTATTGACGAGACCCCACTATTTTGGCTGAAACTTTCGGGGGCATCCTTGGACATTTTTATTGTATTCCAATTTCACTGATATTTCACCATATTTTGACGTTACAATGAAAATATAGAATTTTTGTTTAATAATTGTTTATTAGATGGAAATTGAAAGAAATCGGAACACTATTCTCATGGAAATCAAATAGATTACTTATTTAATTTTTCATTCAATGGAATATAGAATGAAGTAATATGTTATTTCAATTTCATTCAATTTCCAGGGAAATCATAAATTCTGTAATTTGAATTTTTCCTTAACTTAAAATTACTATCACTTTCTTGAAAATTTCTAGTCAAATTTTCGGGAAAAAAAGAATAAATAATACTCACTCTTCTTAATTACCAGTAATCCGAGATCTGTCGAGTGAAATTCCACAATTTCTTCTTCATTTTGAAGATATATTTTCAGTGTTTAAAATGAAACATAATTCGTTGATAGTACGTTATAGCGTCTCTTCACTAACATTGTCCAAATTAATAGCAGATGGTATACTAGAGTTGGTATGCGATGGGAAATAATATTTCTGGTCGGGGAACACTGGTTGCTTTTAATGAATTGAAAAAATCAAGACATAATGAATTAAAATTCAGTATGCTTGGGCACATGTACGGAACCTTCCCCACTCCTTCCCTACTGAAGGTATATCAATTTTAAAAATTCAAAAAAATAAATAAATTCAATTCAACGTGCGGAAAGGTATATCAAACCTCTCCAGCACTTAGCGTTACCCAGGGTTTGCGACGGGGACGCGGCTGGAATGAACCCCAAAAAGTGCACCATGGTGCTCCAAGGTGTTCATCTCCCACCCACCTAACTTTTCACCTAATTCAGTCCCCCTTGATTTTATTGGGGATTATACTTAGTTTAGGTACTAAGTAGTGAATCCATTCGGTTTTAAGTGAAAACTGGTAGGAGACGTTATAAGTGTCAATTATCCCTAATGCATTGGAATTGTACCATTTGGTCAGGAGATTTTGAAGATTTAAGAAAGATCATTTTATATTCCCTTCACCTAAAATGTTCAATCGCTTACCATGGATTTATAATTTTTTGTTTTCATTTATTCTGTTTGCATTCTTGTGATGTAATTGTGTTTAACGAGTGTGATAATGACTGACAAGGGACGGATGTGGAGGAGGAGAGTCCTTGCTGGTTGACCGGATGTATGAATAACAGAGTGACAGAGAATTGGTCTGTTACGTTTGTTTAATGATGATTTTGGTATTGCAGGAAGAGAGCTCGACCAAATCAACCAGGAATAGAGTCACAGGGAGAAGAGACGAGGGATATGGGCTGAATGGATTGAGAAATATTGGAAATACAGTGAGTTTATTTTGGTCATCTCAATTAGAGAATTCATGCATAAATTTTTATTTTATTTGCCAAAAGTGGATCGGTTGAATCATTTCGTCCTGTTAATTGCTGGAATTAATTGAGAAGATTTTCCAGGAAAAATATGACTAGAATTAGTTTTTAGAGTATTTATTAACTGTAGTAGTATTCCTAGACTTCTCTCTTTAAATTTGCTAGTCTGGAAAAAACATACATAATGTCGAAATAATGTTGTAATTTTATTCATTTCGTTCCGTCAATAATGGAATTACATTGTAAAAAAAAATGAAAAGCATCAAAACAAAATTTATTTTGTTAATTCTGTATCAATTCTGTATTTGTAATTGTAGAATTATTAAGTCAACGTTAACTTGAGGAGACAATATTCAGACATTATTTATTGAAAAATTCTTCAGGCACAAAAAACCATTGATTTGAAATAATTTAATTGATCAGCGAGTTTGTTAAGGCGTATAAAATGTAATATATGCGATTACTCAATCCGACCGATTACAAAATTATTCTGAGGACAAAAGGACTCCAAGGGAAATATCCGAATAATTCTAGAATTGAAAGGCAATGTTAGGTATGACCTCGCGAGAGGATGAATTCCCAGAAAATAATTCCCACAAGAGATCCTCCGTCCGCTCGAGCACAGGATGTATCTCCTCCAGTATTTACTCTCCCTTCTATTTACAGTGTTTCATGAACAGCGTCATCCAATGCCTGAGCAACACTCGACCTCTCCTCGAGTATCTGCGAAATGAGCAGTACTTAAACGATATAAACACAACGACCTCCAGTATGAAAGGTGCCCTGATAAAATCCTTCGCCCAGGTCATTTATGAACTGTGGGAGGACAGTGGCGAGAGGGTTGTCAATACAACTGCGCTCAAGAGCCAGATACAAAGATTTGCTCCAAGATTCATGGGCTATGCACAGCAGGATGCTCAAGAGTTCCTCAGGTATTTACTCGAAGGTCTTCACGAGGATGTCAACAGAGTTACTATGAAGCCAACGCCAATATTGACTGATATACCGGATCACTACTCGTGAGTTTCCCATTTATATCTTGATTTTCATTTTTTTCATTACAAATTTTCATCCAAAACTCGAAAGCCATCAAACCCTTTTTTGTTATTTTTTTGTTTCGCTTCCTCATTTCTATTTTAATTTCCGCATTTTTTTATAGCGGATGTGCATCCGATAAACATAGCTCATGACCTTAACAGATTTATTTATTGTTTTTTTTTTTTAATTTACTAATAGAGCGGACATTTTTATATCCTTCAGTTCGATGAAAAAAATTGATGCCCTTGATTTTTAACAATTATGTGCATTATTTACGTGGCAGGAATTAGTTCTTCTTGAATATTGAACTCGATTTCGGGGGCAAGAGGACAGAATTTAAACTCGGAATTTTTTTTTTTCAAGAATTTCTTATTTATTCAGTTGCTGATGAGACTCAAGTTTTCTTATTTCTTCAAAGAAATACTTCTCCTTTGTAATGAGCACTATTAATCAATCTACTCCTGACTTATGAATATGAACAGAATTGAAGAGTCTATCTCCCCTTATTTGTTTCATATTGTCTTCTATCTTCATATTTAGTTTGAGGGTCTTTCAGGAGGTCATGTATCAATCTAGAAATTAATTTCACAAAAGTTAAAAAAAAACCTTTACTTGGCTTCAAGTAAACTCTATCTCTTTATCTCATATTACTTGTGATATAAATTCCTCATTTCTATCTAAATTACCTTCTTATGAATGACAAATTTTCATTCAAAATTGCATGAGTCGAAAATATTGATTCTTTGTTTGAGTTGCCCATTTCTATTATCATTTCTACATTTTTTAATTAAAAGTGTTTCTTCAATAGCTTAAGAACTCAAAAGAATCATTCACTGATTAATGTTTTTTTTCAAATCCTATAGAATAGTTGATAAGATTTAATATTTCTCCTTTGTGTTTATAAAAAGGTTAACCACCAATTAATTTTAAAAATTAATTTGACCGTGAGTTAAACCATCATTTAGCTTTTTCCCTGTAAGACACAAAATTATAATTACAAATCTGATTTTCCTGAACACCTCACGAGTCCAGATTAATGTGCTCCCATTTATCTAAAAAAAATTATCTCTAGATTGGAGGAACAAGCAGAAAAATGGCTGAAAATATTTTGTTCACGTCTTTAAGACACTTTCAGTGACTGATGTATTTTTTTAATGATTCAGGGACAGTCTGAAGGCGACCGAGAGCTGGAAGCGCTACCTCCGCAGTGAGGACAGCACGATAGTAGACGTTTTCGTCGGCCAATTGCGCTCTTCCTTGACCTGCACCTCCTGCGATCACGTATCCGTGACACTCGACCCATTCTGGGACCTCAGTCTCCCAATACCAGCGAGAACTGGCACTGTCAAGCTCAATCAGTGCCTGGAGCACTTCACGAAGGCCGAGGTTATGGATGGGGACGAGAAACCAACGTGTTCCAAGTGTCAGATGAGGAGAAAGTGCACCAAGAGCTTTGCAATCCAAAAATTTCCGAAGATTCTGGTTATTCGTATCCTTTTCTACAACTTTTATCATTTATATTTGCAATTGTTCCTCATCTTGTGGAGAATGGTATCACAATCCATTTTACCGAAATAGTGGAAGACGAGGAAATCATCAAATTAATTAGCATTAATTACAATTCGGTGACTAAGGATTATTTTCTTTACATTTTTGTAGATAAAAAATTATTTCATCATTGCTTTTTTAATGGATTATGAGTGATGAGTAATACGTAAAGCATTACGTAATGAGAATAATTATTGATGGTCGACTCCACCGATGACAGAATTATTAATGTTAACATATCGTTTTTTTTATAGGAAACGAATCGAGAAAACTGTAGTTCACTAAATTTTTCCCGCAATGTCGACAATCGACTGCTTCGAACGTCTTTTTCTTTCATAGTCGCGAATTGGTATTATTGTTATTGCTATTAATTGATACATAATTGATTTCAAACTATCGACAACTGACATCTAATAGTATATTGTGCAACTAGTGCGTAAAGTAGCACGTTTCGCACGAGTTGTGCATCGCTGGCACGAGTGGCCGGCCAGGCCGGCCACGAGTGCTAGGCGATCACACGAGGCGAAAAAGGCAATACGCACGTGTTGCACACCTAATTTTTTGCAATACCTGCCAAAATTCTCTTTGAGGGCAAAGTGGTTTTTTGTGTGCGGAGTGCGGAAAAGTCAAGATCGTGTGTAAAGTGAAGCTTTACGCACGAGTTTCTCAT
Source organism: Psyttalia concolor (assembly GCA_030522845.1). Classification (NCBI taxonomy): domain Eukaryota; kingdom Metazoa; phylum Arthropoda; class Insecta; order Hymenoptera; family Braconidae; genus Psyttalia; species Psyttalia concolor. The sequence continues at coordinate 14,143 of JAPYZM010001495.1, forward strand.
TACGCACGATTTCTGACTTTTACGCACACTGTGCGGAAAAGTACCACTTTACGCACGAAAACCGGCACCGAAAAGTGAACTTTTTGGGCAGGTATTGCAAAAAAATATTATTGTATCCCATAACGCCAAAAGTTTGAAAGATCATACGGAAGGAAAAAAAAAGGGAATTTGATTGTTCTTTTAAAAAAATTCTTATTTTAAAACATCAATATCTCAAATTGGGACTGTCAAAAGTCTAATCTTGATACTTTCCTGCAAATGAAATAGTTTTTTACGTCTGAATTTCAGAATTATAAGAGTTGTCAAGGGCTCAAACTGGAAATCTTTATTCATTATTAAATATTTATTTATTATTAATAAGTGGAATGAAATGCCACTTATTAATTATACCCACATAATTTCTGAATTTTCCTCAACAAAATCATTGCCAGATTTGAAGAGATTTTCACCAACGGAGAGATTCGGTGCGAAACTAAGTGTCCTAGTGGACTTTCCCCTGACAGGCTTGGATCTCAGTGCCTTTGCTGCCCCAGATGTACAGGGCTGCACCTACAATCTATACGGAGTTGCTAATCACTCTGGTACACCATACTCGGGCCACTATACTGCCTACTGCAAGCATCCATACTCGGGCGAGTGGCACGAGTACAACGACAGTCGTATCTCACCAGTATCAGCCAGTTCTGTTATATCTAGTGAAGCCTATGTACTATTCTACGAGCAACAGCAGCCCAATCCACACTTGTAACCAAACGCCAGACATAGTTGCATGTAAAAACTACGAAAAAAAAGAGCAAAATGGATCAATTTTACGATTAAAAAAAACGAAGGAACCAGCATTGCCTAGTGGAGTGTAGGAAGGTGGGGCAAAATGGATATGTAATTCTTTTTCTCAATGCTCACAACTCGGAAATAAATTGAGATCAGTCTAGAGTGATGGCAAAAGGAGAGTCTTCCTTCTTTTGTAGCAAATTATTTCATTTTATTGAAAATTCAATGGGTCATTGAGCTTTGAGATAACGTTACAAGTGTCCACTTTATTCCACTCGCCTTCTTATCGACTCGATGACGAGACGAGTCTATGAAAATTGAAAAAAAAAAGAAATGAAGGGGGAAGAGAGCAACTCGACAACCGGAAGTAGACAATTCATGTTTGAATTGCACTTTAATTGCAATTTAATTCATTAAATTTCATCACCAAAACATCACTAAAAGAATTTACATTTGTACTCTTCTTTTATTGTATTCCTATAATTTTTATGAAATTTCAATTCAATATTCTCGACTCATAGACAATTTCACGTGTAACAATTATCTCTCATAGAATGTGAATTGAATTTTTGTTATCATTTTCGAAAATTATTTATTTGACTGAGTGACATCAATCGTCTTCACATATTTTTTTATTTGTTGTTGGCTCGCGAGGGGGTAAAACATAAATTAATCTTTGTCTCGATGTTTTATTTTTTATCTTTTTTGAAATTCTCGGGCTCAAGCTGCGGATGTCCGGTTCTCCTGTTCTCGAGCAGATTAAAATACCAAAATTTCTAGTGATGGACGCAATGAATCAACAGAGATTAAAAACCCGGTAACACATACCTATGGCTATATTTACTTTTGTAAAATATTTTTTGGTTAATCGATTAAAGAGAACAAGTCAAGAGTTATTTATTTAATTTATTATATATGAGAGGATAAACAAAATGAGAGAGTTAAGGATACAAAATAAAGTTAAATAAATTCAGATATTAATATATATGATATTTACGTGAAAATGCAAATATATTATTATACATAAACGGAGAATAAAAATAAAAGTAACAGACAGATATAAGTGATTACAGTGCATATTTTCCAGGCCCGGTATCCCAAAAATATTCACCAGTCATTATTTCTATTATTCACATAATTCACATATTTATCATTTATTAATAAATGCGAGTGAACAAAAATTCTAACACAACAAATTAAGTCTTATTTATGTTTTAAGTGCTATTTATGGTTTCTTCAGAGAAGATTCCATCTACTATTACACAACGTAAATAAAAATATTTATCAATTTATGTTTACTTTCTTATAATTTTCCTAATTATACACAAGAACATTTCAAAGAATAAAATCGAAAGAAGCAGACTATCACTCAGCGAATTCGATAAACATTCACTTCCATTCATTATTACTATGCTCATAATTAATTCAATTTTTTCTATTTTCTATTGCAATAAATGCAAACAGAAAAGACATCTAACGCAAAAATCAACTTTACTTTAAAAAAAAAAAGCAAAAAATAAAACTCATAAAGCGTCACAATCGTCTCCTCCCTATTTTAATTATTACTATTGAATTTTATCACTAGATTTTTTGAATCTCTAGTCAAAAAAGGATGCAGAATGAGAGCACGTCCAATTTACATCCGAGAGAATACCGTAATCTGAGGTAAAGAATTTTGTCATGGCTCGGATATTTTAGATCCAGAATGTTTCTCGTCTGAATTCGGAGATGTTTATATAAAATTCTTTTGAAGCTGAGGTAACGTCGGTGTTCCAGTTCACTCCGTCATTATTAAAAGTTCCTCCTGGAAATACTTGATTTTCCTTCAAATCTGTTCCTGAAAGAAGTTGAAGTGACCCTCGGAATAATCGAAACTCGTTTTCCAAAGATTTAATTGATTAAGAATACTTCATCAAGTGACAGAATTTCAGGGGGAGAAACACATCATCACGTCCACTATCTCAAGAAAATTTTCCAAATTTCCTGAGAGAGAACCATTTCTTTGATAAACTTCTTCATAAATCGAGGTGAAAGTTACAAGAATGGGTTTAGAGAGAAAAAATTCGATTTTTCTAAAGTGAAATATGTTCAGGAGTATTGAGTAACGGAGAACTATTGCTTGAAGAGACAGTTGTCCGCATAGAGAATATAAATCTCATTGAACAAGTACATCTATCTAACGTGCATTTTTTTTTTATTCAAGAAGACTTGCTCAAGAAAATATTGTCTTATACCCAATACAATCGAGTTCGTTTCCTTTTTAAAAATCGATATTATGTCCTCAAATTCAATGACAACTTATAGAACACTTGCCTCCTTCCATTATTGGATCGTATTTATTTGGAAATAATGGTTCATGAAAACCGCCAAAGGAGTGGAAAATAAAAGTACGTCCAATAAAACCTCTTCAGAACGAGTGGAGCGGGAGATACAATTCCGGTCTGCCCAAAAATTTCTCTATCTCCTTGGGATTTTAAAATACCTCAAAGCACGTACGCGCAGGAAAATCCATTGCTGACTATTGAATATTTCATCAAAATCGAATAATAAAAAAATATTTAAATTAGATCCATGTCTTCTGGGCCTAGTAAATAAACATATCATATGTCTCACTGTGATAAAATAGTATATTTTGGTATGAAATCGATTCGATTCGATATCGAATAGTATATTTCGACCCCAATGTGTTGTACCCATTCATTGTTTACGAGTTTTCGACGTTATATAATGAAACAGAGACGCACGGGTTGGTAAATGTAATTTTCCACACCTGCACGGAAAGTCTAGTCCTTGATGAGCGGAAGGAAAGTGGACATTTCCCGCCCTTAAGTAGAAAGTCATCTCCTCAAGTGGAGAGTCAAGACTCTCTGCTCTCGGGAGACAATTTCAACTCTAAGGCGGAAAGTTCTTATTTTCCTTTCGCTCTTCAGACAGTAAAATACGAACTTTTCGTTGCAGGTGTGTTGAAAAATAGCATGTGCACCTCGGGTGGGAAAACATGACTTTCCGCCCTTGATGCACACCCGCCACAAATTACATATTTCTCACCTACCAGCCAACAATTTACTGGTAAATTACCGGATATTTACCGGTCTTACCCGGGACTTTTACATGGTATCGGTAAAAATTGTTCCTTGGGTAGGGGGGAACAGTAGACAAGTCGTCCTCACGTGCAAAGTTCCAACGCAAGCCGAAGGCGGGGGTTGTAAGCACGTGGGGAATATTTGTCAACCCTCTCCC
>JAPYZM010001496.1:0-18142 GCA_030522845.1 Psyttalia concolor
GGCCCAGTGTTATCATTCCAGCACGTAGCCGGATGTCGGCCAGTACGGGTTGGGAAATGGCACCCAACATCCGGCACTCTGGCTGCCAGTGGCGGCCCGACATTGGCCCGGTAGATTTTTCTTATCCGGGATAAATCCCGCAATTTAAGCTTCCTCTTTTATCGAATCATTGACAGATGATGTTAATGGAATATACTCATTCCAACATTCTATGGTATTTTTTATTTATTCTGCACATGTTTTTACTTAAACGTAATTAAAACAGAAAAACTATAAAAAGTTTGGTAGTTATTTTCCCGTAAGCGATACTTTATCGTATTTTAGTAGTGAAGTAGTAAACCAATTCAAGTTGAATTCACTAGTAGGTGAGTTGTGGAAGTTTCAAATTCTGAGATATTTATTGAAAATTGATCGCTAGTCCAAATCTCCTTAAACCATTTTATCACTTGAACACTAATTTAGAAGAGAAGCCTTGAAATTTTCCATTTCGTTAGAGGATCGATAAAATTTCTAATTTTTTGGCAACAGAAAGACTAGAGTGTTCTGGATTATTTGAGTTTTTAAATGAATTAAATAATCCTGAAATTTGATGTCATGAAGATTCAAAAAGAGCCACCTTTTTTTAATGATCTTTGTATCTAGAGATGAATATTTTTCCGGCCATTGAGTAAAAGAAACTTTGACCCTCACGAATGCCTTAAATATTAAAAAAAACCATATGTCTGAATACTTTTATAGCCACAAAATGAATGAAATGGGCGAAATGATTACTTCAAACATTCTCACGTAGTTCTATATTCCGTAAGATTCCTCGTGACCTTTTCCATCTTTTAATCTTTTTTCCTCCCCATGTCTTGCTTTACTTTCGGTCGGTTACCAGCCAAGGGAGATTATACCCAGTTGTTTTGGAACCCGACACACGTAACCGTCCTCTCTCTTGCCTCTCCCCGCTTACCCCACGAACATTCGCCGCATGTGTGCGTTTTTCGTTCTTCCTCAAACTTCTGGCGAATAGCCGTTGGCCGAGCAATACTCTTGTCCCCCTTCACCGCCTGCTGCCCCCGTTTCACTATTACTTTTCTGTATAAACGGGATGTGCTCTGCACTCTGACCTTCCACCACCTTTGTCTTCCGCATGAAAGTGGATAAGCTTATCTTTTTTCTTCCCTCTCATATTTTTCTCCCCCTTCCGCCCTCATTCGCATTATTTGTCTTATAAATTTTTTTTCCCTGAAATGGTAAATTATTATGTAAGAACCGAGAAAGGAGGGGAGAATAATGGTAAAGGTGGGATAGTAAAACCCAGAAATCGATGTTGGAAGGATATAGATCCGGTCATCCGTGCGGTCTGAGCTCGTCGTTCTGAAATATCGCTCTGGATGACTCGAATAATTCTCTTATCCCGGTTGGCCCTTCCGGCGTTAGCCATCCTCTACTTCAACATTCTATACCCTTTTTCTACTTTACCAGGTTCACCCGAGAGGGCGATTGGTCGGTCGTGATTTACCGAAGCTTCTTACCTCATGGCTATCCTGGAAGCGTCAGTGCAACGTGGAGGATCAACGAGAAATGAGAGATAAGAGAGGAAGGAAAAAAGGAAAAATCGTTTTAGGAGAAAAAAAAAACACTCTCTAGGATCTATGAAAACATAACTCAACCCTCTATTTACTCTCGACGTTCTCTTAAATTCATATTTCAATTTGAGCGATTTTTTTCTCACTTTGTCATCAATATCCTGGATTATATTTACTTCCATGCTCTCTCTATTGTTCAGAATTTAAAGTGGTATTTTTCATTTTTGGTGGGGTACGGGGACGTCGGTTTGTTTGTCACAATGTACAATCAGGAGAATCAAAACAACTTTTTATACTATACTAATTAACGTGATTAAAATTATAGGTGGAATTACAGATAATCATATCATTAAATTCGGAACGATATTGGTGATTAAATTTGCTCATTATCCATGAGGCTGGAGTGAATACGGGAGTTTTCAATATTATGCTCGCATCGGTCAATGTGAAAGGAAAATAGTATGTTTCGGTATTAGGCAAAGCAATTTTGTTTAGATAAAATGAGGTTTACAGAGCGGGAGCTGTCTTCATTATTGCTAGAGAATGTTTTTTGTTATAAAGCATTTTAATATGCCTTGGCTCCATTGATTACCAATTTTGAGCCTTATCATAAAAAAAATCATCCCATACAGAAAAAAAAAATTGTCTTAACTTTTTAGGATTAGTCCTTAATCTTTAGGCGTCCACATTTCTAGACTTTACTGATTGCAAACTTTTAGTATTAAGATATTTTGTCTAAGGCTGAAAAGTTCTCTTTAGAGTGTGTGAATTCCTCCATTCAACTCCAGAGTGAAGCTGCAGGTAGTGACTTTGTCACTAGTCTTGCACAACAAACTCCCTGAAAGTGAAGACAATTTTAAATATAATAAAAAAACTTTCTTACTTTTTTTTGGTTTGAATTCCCGGTAATTTTCGATATGAATTTGAGAAAATGTTCTCTTACTTTCAAGGATTATTACTTGTACATTCTGCTGTTAATTAAGAAGTAACTAGAGAAAATAATTAAAAAACTTAACCGATTAAGCCCTTTCTGAATAGAATCGAAAACACATAATTTTTTTGTATTCACGCGACATTGGAAAATCCATTGCTCAGTCTCCACATATATACATATAATATCATCAATAGATCATCAGTACTAGTGAATTTATTTGAAAAACTAAATGAAACAGACGATTAATTAATTTTTGCTCTTTTATAGCAAATTTTCCGAATGTTAGTCAATCGAAAAAACGTGTCTCTCCTTTGCAATCCAAATATAATACATTCAAACAAATATTCAATTTTACAACAAATACAAATGGTGCCTGGGATAAAAGCCTGCTACGGCCTCAGGATTGATTGTTTAAAAATTTTTTTTCCAGCAGAAAACTAGTGATGAATGAGAATTTATTACCATAAAAATGATTCATTCTTCTCAAGTGACTCTATCCTCCGTATTAGAAATTTCTTCCAAACGTAGAAATGCCAGAAAAATTCCATTAAAGCCACCCCAATCTTTCCCATCCTCTTCACCTCTTTAATAAACGTTTCACATTCTCCCAAATTAAAGAAAACCCTCTTTCACAATTGTATTTGTGCGAGGGAATGTGAATCGGATAATTGGAATTCAAAAGCAAATGAAACGGCTAACGATGCAGATCTTCCGATATCATCGAGGATATGGAGAGGTGGGGGTAGGGGTCAGGTTATAAATTCCATAACAGAATCGACAAAGAGAGGTATACGGTTAGAAGGAAGGCCGTACCGCTCACGTTCGGCACGTCCGAGTGTAGAGTGCACAGGGTTGGCCACTAATTGTACCAGCCTGTATAATACGATTAGCGTAATCTCATCGTGGTGGGTGCCCCCCTCTCCTCGCCCATCAACCCGCCCAAACCCTCCTCTCACTCCCCCTTATCCACCCATGTACAGTTGCCCTCTCCCTCCATGGTAATTGAACGGCTAATTAGATTAATTTAAAATTTTCGGATAGCTAACCCCTGACGACGAGTTCAATTAGCAGATTGCCCAGGTACGCCATCACAGAGCCGTAATATCACATTACATACCTAAATATTTGACTAAACGACGCGTAACTTTCGACACTTTCAACTTGGTCTTTCGTTCTTTCCTATCCACTTTCATTTCAACAATTTCGCCCATTTGCGTTACAATGCTCTTCCTTAACAGAAACACTATAGGTATATATCATTCGGCCCTCTTGCCGGCTGGGCTTGAACTAATTGAATCCCCTTGATACTGAGTGTTCTTCTTGAGAATGTAATTGTCATTTATGAAAGAATTTATGTGCATTATTTCAAGAATCTCTCAGCATTTCTCCGGGCGACTGAAATTTTTCCGTTAATAAAAGAGGAGAATGAGGAGAGAGAGAAAAAAATAGATTAAATATTTAGACGAATGTTTATGATATCCTGAGGCAATATATGGAGTAATTGGCAATAAAGGGCTGGGAATAGTAGCAATCTCGACACACCCGGGATGCTTATATTCCCTTCATATACGCTGCACAATCCAACCTCGTCCAAAGTACTTCAGATATCCAGTCAAAGTGCAGAATAGCTGGTCGTAGTACTAACGGAAGTAATGTCGGAAGCTCAAGCACACAGAAAGAGGAGCGCGGGGGAGGGGAGGGGGGGAGGGCAGGAGGCGGTGGGAAGAAGGGATTGTACCCGCTGGGCTTATACTGCTTGCCAGTTAAGGATGCACTCCTTACTTCGTACCTCAATACCGCATGCCATTCTCAAGACACGATAATCGTTGAAGGCTTTTCCCCACAGCTCGACATTTGAGTGTGTCATGTGCTGAGAATTTGGTTCTCTACGGCGGCAAGGGGGTTGGGGGTTAATAGAATAGGGGGCGGCATTGGATCGGATCCACCCATTCGATGTTTCTCCTGGTGTTGAGATAACCAGAACCAAAGTCCTCTAGAGGATGGGTGGGCGAAAAAAAAAGTATATGTAATAAAAAGAAACGAGTCAAGGACAAGAGAGAAATGGCGAATGTCACGAACGTCTCGTAAACTGTTCGCCACAACGAATCACCTGGAAAATCCGTGCGACAAATCCTACCAGCCTGCCCCTCTTCCGTGGCTCCTTTATCATGGAGTTTTTTTTCTTTGTTAGTGCTTGTCACTTTTGCGCTTCACCCTGCGTACCATCTTCAAGGAGGTATTTTTCTTCAACCCCCCGTTGATATACATGTATTGTCCCCTTTGGTATCAGCATAAGTAACAAGTGCATTATACGGGATAAAATTCAGGGATGCATAATGTAGGCACACACATCGTTTCAGGATATGCCGGTGGTTGTTTTCTCTCCTTCTCTCTCTCTCTCTCTCTCTTGTATGCTCGCTCGCTCTTCTTTCTCCTTATTTTGCTGTGGTTGGAAGCACAACGTGAGTGTCTAGACAGAGAGTGAGGGCAAAATACATCACATCCCTCTGCGACTACTTTGCACACCCTCATCAGACAGCTCATCCTGACCAGGAGTTATGCTTCTTATTGAGATCCTCTTTATATGCTGGGTAACATGAAAATCACAGGGTATCAGATAATATTTTCGTTAGCTGGCAATTTTTCATACAACGGTGGTAATGTTTTTTACCCTCCCTTCTTTAGATGGATGGAGGAGTCGAGGGCTCAAGCAATATCTGCGCCACCAACCCTTGGGGAGCTACTTGTGAATTATAATAGCACTTGTAAATATGTATTGATGATAATTTAATCTGGTTGATAGGAGGACTCGGGCTCTTTGACGGAATACCAATTTCATACTATGGCGGAGGGAGGGAGATCATTAGGGGGAGCTTGTGGGGCTGCCCTTACTCTCCATCAGCAGCCAATATTCCTGTCGAGTCAGTAACTCATGATCATTTACCTTACGGATGGGTACATGGGATTTAGTCCTGTAAATAGGGCCGGCAATCTATTTCCCATGCTTACATTCTCGTGTTTCATCTTTAAGGGGGGGGGGGGGGAAATTGAAATATCATTTGTCAGGGATTACCTTGAAAAATTTATTCCCTTAGGACTTCAGCACGGTTTTAATAAAATTTTATCTCTCACAATTCTGCACATTTTTTTTTTGACCTCCGCTATTGGCACATTAGGCCAGCCACGCACGGATTCGCTCTTTAGGATGAAGATCAGAGAACTGTGAAAAAAAGAAATTGAGAATGGAGGAGTGCATAGGGGCGAACACTAGAATGGATTCTGATTCGGTTTCAGGCTCGGTCTGAAGACGGTTAGGTGCTGATGTAGCTATTCGGGGACCCTCTTGGTATACTCGATTCCATGGTGTGGTGACTCCACCGGATATTCTCACGTCCGATAGTTTCTTTTTTCCTCATCCCCGTCCACTCTCACTTCGATCGGACTCTTCATGTACATCTACACAAGCTGGCACACGTGTGGATGGAGACACATCCACGAAATTTCCCCGGCCGACATATTCCGTTCACGAACTTTTTCTTTAAAAGACGAATAGAATTGAACTTGATTCATGTCAAGCGAGGGAGAGCAAGAGAGAGAGAGAGAGAGAGAGAGAGATTCGTACGATCAAACTGAATCTGATAAAGCTTTCGTATTTTCTAGGGTGAAATTTGATTTCTAAAAATGGGCTTTCCTCTGTGGAATTATGATTTTTCATCAACAAGCTACTCTCTATCGCTCTCTAGGAAATGAAAATGAAAATTAAGCGGCCTTCACTGCCATAATTGCATTAATTACCGCGGGAGAAAATACAACGGGCTCTTTTTATCCCGACAAATATGCAAACGCAATTTTTGTAATTTTCATTCATTCCTACCTGTTGGAAAAACTGGTGGCAAAAAAAAACATCGCTTCACATCAGCAATTGCGAGTCAGAAATGAGAGAGGTGTTTTGTTGTTTCGGACAATTCACATTGCTATACAGCTTCCTTTTGATGCTCATCCGTATTCGCCGTTTCCGTCTCTCTGTCTCTCACTTTTCCCATCATCGACAACAGCAATAATAGTAATGATAATTCAAAGGCGATAACAACTGAGAAATCACAGTGAAAACAAGCAGGAGACAGAGGTTTAATGCTCACGTGTCAATGGAGTAGAGAAATTTCTGCATGAGTTTCCTCATTAAAAAGTTATTTCTCAAATGAAATTTAAATAAAAAGAAAAATACGACAATCGTAAAACAGTCATACTTGTCTAGATGAAAAGTTTCGGTTTGTTGGTTTTTTTTTTTTATTCATTCTTTTCCTTCTTTTTTGCTGGTAGTGTTGCTCCGTGCCCCAAGCGCTGATGTCCCCACACAATTCTTGATATCATATCTAACAGACAAGAATTGCGTTTGGACAATCATAGCCTGGCACAACGATACCCGAGGATCTTCAGATTTGTTCCCACCGCTCCAACATTCTCGCTCTCTGTCTCTCGTTTCACTTGCTATTACGTATATTCTTTATCCCCTCCAGCACTGCAATATACCTTTATTCAAGCTGAAATTGTTCTATTCACACTGTCTATGTAAACTTACGACAAAGGAAAATCCAGAGGACGGGTGAACTGGGAGGATTTTTCTTTCCTCTGACCTCGGGAAAATCTTAATTTCATTAATCCCCAGTTTCCAGTGTTTGGTCAGCCAGATTACTCTGGCCATGCATGAAGCTTATAACCAGCCATAGGTCTTGGTATATAACAAAGTACTTAGCCTACTTTGTGGATGGTCCCTTGGCTGCGCTCGCAGCACTTCTCTAGGTCCTCTTCAAACCACTCCCTTATACCAGACTTTCACCATTCATGTGAAGTAGTTTATACGTACGTGTGGGTGTACATGTCGAGGACTTGCCGGTTGTATCGACTCACTCGCGTCTTGTGGTCTCGGGCAACCGCAAAATTGCAGATTCACCGAGGCTTCGTTCAGCCCTGGATATAGCTTTGGAGATACAGAGCAATCTTCTTCAGGGATACACAAGTATACGGAGGGGTCGTCTTCTCCTTCATTGCTCAGGGGTTATCAAACTGTGTTTTATGAATACAATCATATTCGCGCTTTATAGATCATAATTCTTGCCAAGTTTATGGGGTTTGAATTGAATGTAATTTGGAATGGAATGGGAGATGGGGTAAAGCTTTTTTTACGTATTTCAATTTCAGCAAAATGTTACGGTGGTACAGTAAAGATGCGACACATATTCTGAAAAAAAGAGGCTCAGAGTGCTTTTATGATGTTTTCGCTCATGCAGCCTAATAACAATGTAGGGGATCATGAGATAAAATGGAGGCCAAATTATCAATATTTAGTCATCAAATGGTGTCAGTGAAATGCATCAAGTTTGAGAAAATTTAATTCGATCATATTGAGTTTTTGATGATCAACACCGTTCAGTTCAGCCTTTTCTATATTGACTGCCTTTTAATATAAAAAGATAATCATATTGTTGAAATATTTTTAATGAAACATAGCTGATAAATTTTAACAAATTTCACTAAATCCCACTTGCACTCAAAATTGCCGATAAGACCTTAATTACTTTGTAATAGTGAGAGGGAGAGCGAGGAAATTTAGGTTAATCCTAGATGAGCCTTTTTTGAAAGAACGCACGACAAGAGGCACATTTATTATTTAATAACTATTGAACTATCGCGTCAACAAATCTGAAAAAAGGATTTACCAAAATGTGTGAATTAAGTGCGAAAATATTGCTTCAATAATTTCGTAGTAATTGAGCTTAATCGAACAAATTGAAAAAAAATCAAACCAAGTTCAAATCAAGTTGATGAGACTGATTTCAATATATTCTCAATTTTGAAGTAGTTAAAAACTACATAGAACTGACTCGAAAGATAGAACTCGAAAAGTTAAAACCTTCTATAAATATAGTATCTGCCACGATTAGTTAATACCGTTTGACGTGAATTTAACATCATTTCTTGATTTGTACTGAACTGTTCATCAAATTTGAATTGAAAAGCGGTACATCCGTCGAATATCACGTTAACAAGCCGAGCCGGCGGCAAGGCCTGAATCACATGTGTCAAATATGCGCTTGTTCAACGGGTGAATGACTTCACTTCAGGGTTGCCTCCAATCAAGCTGTTCATCATCCATTACTACCACACTTTGCACCCTTTTCCATTCCCATGTTTTCAAAAATAACGGAAAAAGTTCCAAGTGCGGAAATTCCGCTTTAATCATGTTATCGACGTGAGTTTATTATGCCTAACTCATGATTTTTTCCAGAAAATAATTCCCCGTGCACACCGCCACAAAAATCTACGTACTCACTAATAGCATTTAATGCATTAAAAAAAAAAGGAAAATTTGAGGTAATTTAAAAAAAACAGATTTTTTCAATCTGAGCAATGAAATTATTATTCACATCTTGGTAACAGCGAACTCTATGCGCACAAACAGTGAACTCAGCAGATATCACAAAAAAAATGATTCGTTACTTGTGCGTGCGAAAGAGTGGCGATTTACGCACTTGTAACATAATATACTATTATTTTCTCTGTTGTTACTGAAGCGCTGAAGTTCAAAGGAATTAATCAGATCAAAATTATTCAAGAAAAAGAATCTGGGATCGTTTCTAGTCACGGTCCGAATTAAAATGCTATTAAATAATAATTATTTGGGATTATTTCGTGTAGTTTGAATCTACGATGCCCGAAGTATTTATTACGTAGTATATAAAACGAATACTATTTGAGTAACTGCTCGAGTCGTCTAAAAAATTTCCTCCTCGACAGTCGAGCGGAGGGCTGCAGAAATTCCCTTATGTTAAGAGAATGTATTTTGCGTGTCAATGTATTTTTCTATCAGTCTGAATAATCAAGAATGCTTTCGGCGCTCCTTTGTTAATTATTATTCGCAAAATATTTTCCTCCACTAATCCCTCAAAATTACATCCCTCATCTGTTTATCTCCAAACTCCCTCATCACAATCCCTCCCTCATAAGATTATAATGTAATGAAATTCATAACCAAACATATCGTGACATTTTGCGCGTAGACTCTAATTTTCGTCTATAACTAGGTACAGCCAGGCTATTCGTGCATGCTGATACGCCTACTGCCGATGATAAAATAACGAGGTTCGCGTGAATTGGATAGCGAGGGAGGAAATGGGTGGCGAAATAGCCTCAGAAGTGATAGGTACACTCGCATGGCTGGGATCAAGAGTGTCGAGGAATGAGGGGCGGGTTACCAGATAGTGGGAGGGAGATTCGATGATTGGGTGATCCGGTTAGCCGCTTCGAAATGTAACTTCGTTATTTTCGAAATGAACAGACAAAACCCAACTTTCATCTGGCTACACTGGATATCGATATGTGTACATTTTTTGTTCTCGTTCTCTCTGCTCTCTCTTCATTCTCTGGGATATGAGCTTTACCTTGACTTCGGCACATCCATTTCATAGTAGATACAGCTAACCGTCACGTCACTCAATCAATTTCGTTTCATCCTTATAGAATTCATCACTCCGATGCTTGATGCCTCTTGGGAATTCCCTACACCACAACGGTGATACCTACAGTTGCTTCGATGTACGGAGAGAGAAATATATTGGAGATGAGAGACGATATAGAGGTGGATTTGTACTAAAAAATGAAGATACAAGGAGGGACGAAAGAAAGTGAAAAGTGGAAGATATTGGAGATAATTTTTTTATCCTATTTTTTTCTACTTTTAACGATGTGACGTGACACCATCGATCGTCACTCTGTCTGAAAACGTGCTTGAGAACGTGTCGGCTTATGTTGTTACATCGACAAGACAGTTTGAAGGATGCCGTCAGAGAGGTTGGAGAAGAAATTAAACCCCCTATTTTTTTCATCCCTCCCTTTCCCATTGATTTACTCGATTTTTCCATCATCTATAGATACAAAAATATTCTTGCATTATACCCTGCAGCAACAAGTAATACCACTGGGTTCAACTCGAACGGAATAATCGCGTGTCACCGCTTGTCCCTCTATACACTCGTCCTTGATATGAGAATCGATCGATTGGAGGATTTGCCAGCGATTTTGCACCGAAGTCGAGGAGTCTCGACCGGATGTACAGACTGCCCTCTTCCACCTTTCTTCCTTATATCACCCCTGTCTCCTTCAACCCCTGTCTTTCGGTTCTCCTCGACCTCGGGATTCCGCTTGGATTCGTCGCGACATTCCCGATAACGAGGGTGAGACCATTTCTACTGGTCGTGGAACGTCGACAGCCCGGCTCCGGCCAATGCCGTGGTCGCTATAGAGAAGTCGACTGGTGAGGAGGAGGGTAAGAGTGACTGGAGAATTCGGTTTTGGTGGATGGAGGAAGTGTCGAATCGATTCGAAACTACTCGATTTTCTGTGGGCCGAGTTTTGCGGTCCAATGCCACAATCGGAAGTGAAGTTACGCTTAGAGATGATGGCTTGATCTGTTGGATTTTCTGAGGGGGAAAAAATAAATGGGGGTAAAATAAATGTTGAAGAGAAATAAAAAGAAAATTGCAGAAGAATGAAAGAAAAGAAAGTGTTTCCGCGTGCGGGTCTTCTGGCTGGGAAAATACTTTATAATTGAAAAGCGACGCTTAAACGGAAAGGCTCCATTCTACTTGCCGTCCTTCCCAACTCCCTCTCACTCGCCTGTTTCGTCGAATAAAGCCTCTCAGAGTTGGGAGAAAAAAAAAAGAGGAAATTTCTGGGACGAAGTGAGAGGAAAGTGAGGCGAATTTATTATGAAAAAGCTGGTAGAAATTGAGGAAATGCTTATCAAAAGCCCTCTCTCCCCGCAAAAATTAAATTGTTTTCTGTGAATGATATTTAAATTCCCCCTTTTTACCACTTTTTTTTTGTTCTCCTCTCAAACATTATTGAAAAAGAAAAATATTTGTTGAAGAAAGTTTGTAAAAATTCTGCCTGCACTATTTGCCTTTCTCACTCGGGAGAAAAATTCTGGGGATCAATTGAGCGAGAGTGCTACGGAATAAATCGCAGCTTGTGATCGGCCAGTGGGGTAGCTATACCCCTGCCGCCTTAGTTCGAGAAGAATAGAAGGGAGGAGAGGAGGGGAGAATGACGTTGAAATTACCGCCTTGTTGGAGGACGAAGCCGCCACTTTGTTCCTAATGAAGTCTAACTTTTCCGTTTTTATAGCCCTTCTCCTCCCTCCGTTTTTCCAACACTGAGAGGCTCATTGGGGGTTCCCACTCTCCCCCCCCCCTCTCTCTTTCTCTCTTTACGAATAAGGGTATAAAGCTAGGAGAGGGGAGAAAAGCACTCATAGTTTTTTGCTATCATCAAGACCCGATTCATCATCGTTCTTTGTCCATCCTTGCTCGTCCTGCTTCTAACTCGTATCCTCTCCGCCTACATTTTCTAAGGGCCTCGAGACGACTTTTGCACTCACCGCAATTTTTATATCTCATATTTCTCATTTTCTCCCCAGTGAACATTCCAGGATGAAAAGAAAGATGATGAAAGGAGGCACTTGAATTAATTATCAACGCGGCAATATATTTTTTCTGTATTTTATTTAAAAATGACGGAGGGAAAAAACGATGTCTCTTTCACCTGAAATTCTATATGCTCTCTCGTTTGCAGTATTATCCTATTGTTCTCGTTTCCTTGTTTTTGTCAACAACAAAAGTGTCAGTTGTACAATCAATGAGTGCCAGAGAAGTACGTCGGAAATACGTCGATTTCAAAACCAGTTATTATTTTCCCACTTTATCGCGAGTGAGTCGTTTATGTTCGTTCATTCAAGTGTACTCACGTATGTATATCCCAAAATGATGGTCTGCTTCGACAATCGTTTTTAGTTCTCCCTACCCCACTGTCCCTCTCGCCGCAAACTCCCCCTTTTCATCACTCTATCGTATTCTATATATATACATATACATATACATATATATAACATAACTCCCTCCCCCCCGCCGCTCCTCTTTATATTCACGGATTGCGCAACGTTTTATTGTAGCTGGTATTTTCAATGAAAACCGTGATAATCAATATGCCAGGCAAATGGCTACAGAACAAACGAATTCATCGTCAATGTGAATGTGTGTCAATGATGAGGCTCATGAATAAAAATGAAAAAGAAAAAATTGAAAAAATGCAAATTAAAAAAAACCAGAAGCGATTGTTGAGGGGAACATTTCAAATTGGAATTGATATGACGTGAAAATACTATTGGAAATTATATTAATAAAAATCAGTACTCAAACAATGTAAATTCAACTGAATTTAATTAACTTCAGTAATCATCAGGTGGAAGCCATTTCAAACAATTGATAAGAATTATTATTGATAACAAAAGCGTAAATGTAGAGGAAATGTTCGTTGGAAATTAAAATACAAAGGTTGTCAATAGTATCGCTTGATGAATTTATTACTCCGCCTATGCTCCTTTTGTTATCATCGGTTCATATGTTTATTTCAGTTGAATAGTCAGCTGGAGGCCTTCGAGCGAACGAATGCCTTGGCCAGTGATGTTCAGAAATTGTTGAAACGACAATTACATTGAAAAAAAATGGTCGAAAATTACATGAACGGAAAATATGTATTCGAAGGAGCCTATCGAAGAGTCATAAGACAGGAACGTCTACATTAGTCAATTGTCAACCTCTACGAAAAAACCTTGTATCAAATGCTTTTCTCGCGGTAATGGTACGTAATTATTTTTGTCATTTCATTGGTTTTATCGATGTATTCTCAATTTGAAACCTTTCGTCTAGCCTGCCTCCCCCTCCTTTCTCTCCACTCCTCATTATTTGCGGTATTATGGCCGTCTTCTACTTAGTTGTGCCCGATTCGAGCTACAGGACTGCACGGGAAACCATGTAAAGCCCCAGTCGCACCGCCGGCCAATTTCGCAGTGGCCTAATGTATTCGTCTGTCAAATTGATTGGATGAGGACACTAAGCCGCTGCATCGTGCTGACCGCCCGTAATTTTTTGCGTTGCTAAACGTTGCTTCAATTGAATGTCCAGTGGAGCAACCCCTCGGCCGCCTAAGCATTACAGACCTACCTGCTACGTAAATGTATTTATTGCACAAAATTACGTTTTATAAACACTACTAACAATCGGCGGAAGAGTTTATTCTATTTTTTACCGTAATTTTTTAGTTGATATATCAACTGTTGTTATTATTGAGAAAAACATTTTTCAGGGATCACCATTTAAACCAGCCACTTTAGGTACATTCAGTTATTTATGTATGAGGAGTGTTGTAAAACAAATTTCTAACGTATGGCAAAGTGTGATTTGAAAGATCATTAGGTAAGATTTGAAACATTTTTTTTTTTATATAAATTAGCTGGAAATTTTGAAAACTGAAATATGTCTGTGCCACGTTAAAATAATTATTTATAATATTCAATTTTTCTGACAATGTACGTGAATTTACAAGAAATTTCGGTCAAAATAATGAATGACTAAAAACTGGAGGTGAAAGAGGAGAAATCCCCCCCTTTCCCTTCTCTTTATCCCCGTCCAACCCAAAAATTGGTTGTCACGGGTGAAAAATGACCCAATGCAATTTCGAGTGGTGTCGCGAATCGTTTCCCAAAAAAGCGTTCAGAATCCATCGTAAATTTGTACGGAAAAGAGGTTTAAGGTTATCGCTTTTATGGCACTGGAAAAAAAAAGGAGTGGCACGACGGGGAAAAGGGAAACGTAGGGTGGGAGAGGGGATCTAGATAAAAGTGGAGGTTTAGATGGAATAAGGCGAATACGACGAGTATATCTGCCAGGAGATATAATAAGAGGAAAAGTATAAGGTAAGAGAGTATGTGTGCTCCTTGGAACCAAGTGGCCAACGGCGAGGAGAGGGGATGGGTCTAATACTCTTCGTGCAATAAAAATCGAGGAAGTCTATCCGGAACATACATATACCTCGAGGGAGCATTTTCACAAGAGTGTCTCCTCGATACGACATATTATATCTAAAAATATATTAAATAAGCTATATATACTATATTTCAGCCACTTTATGGAGACACGTCTATGAGATCGATGGACCCTATCGTTTTTTATTAGTATAGAAATTTCAATAATAAAGAGAATTTTTATTTTCCTGAGAAATTGAATTTTGATTAGATTACAACTGGCATAACTATTTATCTCTATGTAGAAGTGTAATACAATTTGTCAGTTGATTGGAAAAGGGATTCTTTTTGTGCACTTTTTCACATGACATGTTCACCGTTTGGTGCAGAGATTTTTTTTTTGACTTTTTAATTTTTCTTGTGTATTTTTCACGTTGCCAATATTGATTAATACCGAAAGGCAAATCAATCCCTGTCAAATACATTCTTCTTGATACATGTGTTCCAATGAAAATGGGGCATGGAACGAAATTGGCTGATGCTTGGGCAATTGTTAGCATTTTCCGGATGAAATTTTTGGCACATTTTTTTGGTAGTTGTTAGCCAGTGATAGTTTCATTGAAATTCCAAAAACTCTCGCCATTGGCAATTGACGGTTTAATGGAAAAGTTAATGGAAACTATCTTTCAATTCAAGATATCGTCAAAATCCATACACATTACCAAAACTTTGGTCCACGAATTTTTTATGTGTAATTAATTGAAAAATTACTAGGACAAAAAATTACTTTATCGGGGATCAGTTTTCGAGGGTAAATTGGAAAATTGTATTTTTTTAGTTGCTCAGAAATTAGGTATGTCACACGTTTTTCAGTAAAAGTCGAAATTTCATGATTTTTCCCCTGAGTAAAATTCTATCAGCCTCTTCTGAAAATCATTAAACTGATTAATTATGGAACTATCCATGAAATTATAATTTTTTATGACCATGAATAAGTATGTCCAAATGTTTTTCTGGTGAATTAATATGGATATCAAAACGAATAAATGCAATAATTAGATGATAACAGAACGAATTAACAGTAGCAAGAATCGATGTAGGTAATCGCTCTCTGAACAGTGGGTTACAACTATTACACTAAGCATATCCGTCGTACAATCCTATTACGTGTACTAAGGAAAATGGAGATAGTACAAAGAGTATGTAAAATCGGAGTGAGACGAATGAACAAAGAGCTTAGGACAAAGTATAACAATTTGAAACGCAGATGTCGAGTTACATCAGAGCTTCAAGTGCAAAGCTCCAAAGGACGTACTATATCATTAGCGATGTACACTTGGAATGCATTTTCGATGAACAAAACTATTTAGTTTCAAGTCCTACCCGTGTAGAACAATTACACTCAATATTCTCGGCTCCACATACATGCCAATTTGAATGAAAATCTACATGATTGCCCAGTAAATCAATACTAGTACAACTTCTCTAGCACCACTCACACTTCATTTTCGAGTGGAAGCCCATATTCTACGCAGCAGTAGGAATTCTATTCTCTCGATAAATGGATTTTTTTTACTGAAATGCCAACCTCTTTTCACAAAAAAAAAAAAAATCCAATTATTTCTCTATTCAACGGGAAAAAATACAATATTTCCCATGTGCCCCACTCAATTTACTCTCGACAACCGTGAAACACTGATAACAGCGGAAAAGGTTTCATTTTCCCTCTTGACAATGATGTTGAAAATTAGAAATGAATAGGGATGCCATCAGAGACTCCACGATACTCTACCAGACTGTATTTAGGACAGATCGTTTCGGTCGCCGTGCACATGAGAATTTTGGATTCTACCTCAGTCTCAAAGTACGGCAGTAGCGGCTGGTGTTACAATGAGTCCGAGTGACATTTTCATCTTCTTCTTGCGTGTAAAAGATGAAGACGAGTTAGACCGACAAGAAAACCGATATTTTACATTTAAAAAATCCCGGACATCGTGATACCGTGATAAAACGAACAGTAAATCCGTGTCTTTTAATAAAAAAAACGGGCATCACTTTACCACCCGTAAAGTAAAAAAAGAATCTCGACGATCCAAGGTCGTTGGAGGCGAATTCGATAATCAAAGATATTCCTTTATTAATGGGATAATTAAAACGTGTGTGGTACATTTCGCAAGTACCAGTGTGGACAAGTGGGCATGAAGAGTGCGAGAGGCAGAGAGAGGGCGGAAGGTACAGGGACTGGAAGTTATACACGAGAGGGGCCGGCAACGGTGGTCACGGCAGCCTGACACTGGGGTGATTTGTGCGACAGATCGGGGCCAGCGAGAGTCGCGCCACCATCGACCATTCCCTTCGCCAGTCTGACCCCCGCTATGCTACCCCCTCCCCTAGCACAAACCAGCCATCGTCCCATTCCACTTGCCAATATATTTCGTTTCGCCAGTGCCTCTCGGTATGGCCCCATACATCCCCTCAGTTGGTGCCACCAACTGTTTCCCAATAACGGCTACGACCTACACACGGCCATGCATTGATTCGCACGCATAAATAAACGAGAGAACCGCTGAACTATACCCACCACCTCCCAATCCCCTTTACTACTCATTTGGGCTCGTTGACCATGTCTCTTGAGACTATTTCATTCTGAATTCGATGCTGTAGTCACGCGGTATAATTAACACGTTAATTCCATTTCATTCACTTCAGTTCTTTGATTAATTATGCGTAATTATGCGCTGAAATTGATCACACTGGTGTTGTATGGTTATAATTACCTCTCGTTTGGATTTTGCGGTGATTTCAAAATACAAACTCTATCAGTAATTTACAGAGATTAGGATTATTTCGATTGAGGGACCCGGCGTGGGGTTAATGAGATCAAATGGATATGCTGAGCGCACTCGTTCTCTTGGGTCTCTGGAGTTTATTGATGAAGTTCGGTTGTCCGGGCAATTTAAGTCGTGATTATTGATAACATATTTAATGGAGATCGGGACGAAATGACACTGGGAAATGTATACAGAGTGTAGTCTCATTTTGCCATGGTCTCCCCTATTGCGGCACATTTGGAGAGTTTACATTGATTTTGGCTCCTTTGTGGTCAGCCTTGTTAGGAGAGAGTATCATTTCTTGGGGAAATTAGTAGATTTTTTAAAAACAGTACACTTTATTTAATTTGGTAGAAAAAATTTCTCAATTTCAAATTTTTAGAATTCAGTACATTTTTAAATTTAAGATTATACATGGCAGAGTTGTATTCCCTTTTCATATTTTCTCCTTCGTGTGTGGTGCAGCCTCGAATGCAATAGGGAGAGGTTTCCGAGAAGGAAAGTTTTAAGTTGCCCTAACAAAACTGTAAAATTGTAACACTTTTGGTGCACGGTGACGCATGAAACTTATACTTCTGGAGGCAATTTGGATTTCAGGGCCTTTATCAGAATATAATGAAAATTAGCATGATACAATTATATTAATATGTTCATGACGACGATAATATCATTCTATATTCTCCGTTGCATTTGTATAATTGCAGATATTTAATTATTGATACATTTAATTATTATCCACTTTCCGATAGGAAGTTATTGTAGTTATTGTTTTTTTTTTATTTATTTCGTTCCAAGTATACCCTATTCGGGTTTTTACTAGCCCCCTCCCCCCTAATTGCGGTATCATGGGCCGTCTTCCTCTCCAACCATGTCGCATTATACCCCAGGAGCTGTACTCCATGTACAGACTTTCCTGGTGACCAAGGGAAACCATGGAAAACCTTGG
>JAPYZM010001497.1:0-24251 GCA_030522845.1 Psyttalia concolor
GTTAGGGAAAAAAAAAATGAAATTTCAGGGACAGTTTACCACTCATTTTTAGGCCAGCGATACTGAACTTGAGTTGTCGGTAGAGAATCATGAAATTTCAAATTCCACGGAAAATTGAGTCAAATTCCAGAATTTTTAGTAGTATAAAAATGACAACTCGTCATTAGACTTGAATTCCCCGAAGGTATGAATATTTAGAACAAAGTTGCAGTGAATATTCAGAAAAATGGGAATTTTTATGAATTTTCTTTCCTGAAATTATATTCACTCTTCCGCCGAACATTCTGAATTTTCATTTTCTTCAGGCGGCAGTGAGTCTACAATTTTCGGTTCTCATTGATTTTTCGACGAAATCATGAATTTTTAATGACAAAATTTTTTGAAAGCCCAGTGTTAACTAAACGTCATATTAACTATGGGCAAACATGACGTTATACCTGTAGCCTTCATCGGGCAATGATTTCTTTGCATCCAGAAAGTGTCCTTAGAAGTGATATTACCGAGGAAATGTCCAACCGAGTGTTTATGAATGAATTTATCACTTTGCAATTATTTCTGGATATCCAGAGAGGAAAGAGTGAATTATTTTGTCGCGTCAAGAGATGCAAGATCTAGATAATCAGTGTTTTTTTACCTCCGTATTTCGATTCATTGGCGAAATCCCATCAATTCACCCCCGCGGACAAGGTGAGAAACGCCTGAAATACCTCAGTGACAAATACACGAGCCCGAAATACAATACATTAACGAAGGCGGGGGAGAGAGACTTCAAGGCTTGGTATCTGAAAGATCCTCAGACACTCAGCGAAACAAAAGTATTCCCTTCATAGAGACATTACCTATGATCATTTACCTTAACTCTTTCTTTTTTTTCATCCATTCAGTACTCCAAGTATGTCGACAAAAAGATATATTACACAATTACGAATAACTCCAGCTGTAGAGATTCCATTCAGCTTTTTATTTTGTTCTCCTCCTTGTCCTCACTTGGTCGTCTTGGTATTTGCGGAATGAAGGTGTTGCTGAGTTAAATCCCTTCTTTCGTGGTGGACAAAAACCGGACGAAACGGTGGTAGGTCACAACCAGGGGAACAGTCGTATGGCAGCGTGTCTCTGTCGTACACGAGAGTGTGAAAATAATCGTTAGCCTTTGTTCGGGGGCCGCCTCTCATTTCCAACCAGCCCTCGGACACTGCTTGTTTCATTATTCAACTGCTTTATTTTTTCACTCGACGACGATTTGTCGATGTCATCCCGGAATTTCGGGGAATTTCTGCTCTTTCGTTGGTAGACGGGGGTTACTATGAAACAATTATCCACTCGTTTATGCCTATATCTAAGCCACTAATCTCAATTTCAGATTGATAATTTTAGATTGAAACTGAGGGAAATGACAACCTGACATTATTGAATGTTTGAAGTTGACATTTTCAACAGTTTCATTCTGAGACTTTTGAAAGCCACAAATTGAGAACTTCAAAAATAAAAATGACCCTCCCTCCCCTAAAAAACATAATTCATGAATATTCATTATTTCGTATAAACTCTCTCAAAGTAAATAACCACATCAGTCACTCCTAAAAACAAGAATTTTCCATTCTTCCTCCCCAGTTCTTTGTCCCTCTCAAATTACCCTCAGATCCATCCAATTCCCGACATAAAACCTTTAATTCCCAGATTGTCACCCCACAAAACCCTCAAATGTTTCCCACCTTTACATAAAACTACACCTCGTGCACATTGTTTTGTCGTCTGGCTATTTCACTTCACTCGTCATAACCGCCCGCACCAAAAAAAATGAAAAAAGAAAAAAAAACATCCCACAACCCGAAAAAAAAAACATTAAATAAACCCGGGTAGGAGAGGGTGGGTGGGTGTTTGCGGACGGTTTACTAGAGCGTTGAAAATTGAAAATTCAAAATGGCCGATATTTCCGCTCGAAGGAATTAAAACAAAAAGTTGGCTCGGCGTTCATTATGACATGCATCGCTGTACGCGTGCACTGTGATTTGCGCCTCTTTCGCTATGTGCAGAAATACGCAGTGTATGTGTCCCATGAAGCCGCCGGAGGCCCTCTCCAACATACAAAAACCCCAGGAGTACCTCTACTCGCACGAATACATGGACAAACTCCCGCTCTCCTCTCGCTGCTTTGTCATACAGCCGTTACGTACACGAATGCATCTCTGTGCAATTATTTGACGCGCAGGATGTCCGCTGATGTACCTCTTCTTCCCCCATCGGCCAGAAGTTTAATAAAAAAAATCCTCCCTCCCTCTTCCCTCCCATCCAGGTAGAATTCTCTCACACAAATAAAGCAAAAATCCCTCATTGTTACACGTAAAAACGAGAATCCATTTAATTCCGTTATCTATTTTCGGCATTTTGTGTGTGATATTCGTGTATAAAAGAGAGGAATCAAAAACCCAGATGTATATATATAGATCTTGGGAATCAACCGGGCGAATTAAACGAGTGGTCCAGTGATTTTTGCACAATACCAGTCGACCCGCTCACGGCTTTTGTTTTAAAATTATCAATTCATCACGCAATCGTTGGAAGTTGCGAACAGAAGAGAGAGAGATATGTACATCTCTTTCCAGCGGCTGTGTATGCAATGAAAATACACAAGAATATGCAATTCCAGGCTATATGGCCAACACAAGGTAGAAAACAGTAGCAGATAAATCCACCCACCACCCCCCAACCCCAACCGCCCCACCATTCCATTCCATACCATGTGTGGGTATTCGAATTCGAGATATTATTGAGCATAAAATGGGTAAAAGCAAACCCTCACTTCTCCTATACCCTTCTCCATAATACGTAATTACGTGCAAACGCAATAAACTGAAATTTTGATAATGTACATTAAAAACCAGTCAAGAATTTGGAGGGAAGAGTATTTTTATTTATTTATTCTTAACAAAATAATAAACCACAGTTTTAGTAATATATCACTGATTATTAAAAATCAGTCTAGCATTTGGACGGGGAATGATTTTTAATGGAATTTGTTGTAGACTAAAAAAGTTATGTGTCAGAGAGCTTCGCCCGAGGTCTTCAGGCGAAGGGAAAATTATTTAGTCATTTGGGTACGTTTAAATAGTTACGTACGAAACAACAAATTATTCAAAATAAGTATAAAATTACGGGGGAAAAGTATTTTTATTTATTACTTTCACCTAATTTTGTTGCAAGCGCGAGACAATCGGCCGGTCTTTCAGTCGAAGTGAAAATAATTTGGGTGTATTGGATATAATTCGCAAAAGCGAGGATTTTACATGAAATTACTGTGAATTTGTCACTGCCATCATTTGCGTGCTCTATCGAAGTGTTTATACATTATTTTGATCATTATTATAAAGAGAATGACAAACTGAGGACTGGTTACAGTTGAAAAATCCTTAAAAGTCAATGCCAAAACCTGCGGATTTGGGGTGAAAAAAAATGTTAATCTGAGGTCATTAGAAATTAATAAAATGTTTACATCCCCCACTCGTTGCGAGTAACCATCAGAAGGGAGTGATATGCCCATCTCGCTCGCGCGGTTGTGCGCGGGCTGCAAATACCCAAGAATATCCAATCCCACTGTCTACGGCAAACACCAGGTAGAAAACAGTACCGGATAAATCCCTCTCTCGCCCCTCATTTGCCCTGCTCTCACCCCCCGTTGCTGTGTGTGGGCATTCGAACTCGAGATATATACGTTTGTGCATAATATGGGCAGAAAGCAACTCTCAACCCCCGCCCCATCGCCACTCATCCCCCGGCATAATTACGTACAAAACAAAACACTCAGCGATTTTGCGAGTGTATCGGGGAAAACGAGAGGAAAAAACAAATGTTGCCAACCTATCGTGAAGGACTCATGCACCCAAGAGGCGTGTGTATAACGCGAGTATAAAAGAGACTTACATATACAGGACGCACTGGCCATTGGTGTTTGCCTCTGTGTTTTGCATGCGTATCTCTTTGCGAGGGCTCAATGGGGCTTTCCACTCGACAGAATTGAAAAGCATTTTATGCAATGCGCGCGCCGGCTATCCCCTTTTGCTGTCGTCCACACGCGTTGCTTTTTTGCTGTACACACGCATACAAAGTGGGCTTGAGAATGCACGGGGATGGCTTTCACTGGGGATATCGGGACTATCGATCATGCCTCTGTGCATTGACATGATCCTAGTTTTTTGTTTGTTTTTTTTTGTTTGTTGGGGGTTTTGTTGGGAGGTTATTGTTTCGCGGCGGGAGGGGAGGGAGGCCCTTCGGAGGCGGGGGAGGATTTGGCGCTTTGGGATTGGGGTGCAGTTTCCAAAAATTTTCGGCTTTTCGGGAGATTGTCAAGTTTTTAGAGAAGTCGAATGTTTTGGAATTTTTAACTCAGGATATTGGTATTATGTACTTACTATTAGGCACTTTTCAGGGTAATATTACGTGAAGATTAACGGAGATTAGATGTTGACGGAACGGTTGTATGAAATTGCTGAAGTTGCAATTACAGAAATTTTTGGAAATTCCAGAGAAAGTGTGATACTTGGAAAATTGTCATGAAATATCTGAAGAAGAGAGACACACACGTAAATTAATGAACCGACTGAAAAAATCGAGAGCTATTACGACTTTAGGACAAGAGAAATTTACAAAAACCAGAAGCTTTAAATGTACTGAAGAAGTATTGAAATACCTCAAGAATTATGAACTGCAGATATAAATAATAGATGTAAGATGAAGAATTATAATGTATAGAAATTAATATGAGTCACTCAAGGGCAATAGAAAAAGGTGAAAAAAGTGAATTTCGCATTCATTATTCGGTAAAAATTAAGAGAAAAAATTACACAACTGAAGAATCTGACGAATCTATTGTTTTTTATTTCTGAAATTTTTGAAATTTTCGTGCAGATTTTTCCGTAAAAACCGAGTTTAATTTTCCACCCTGCAAATGACCATTAACCTCATGGTAAAATTTCTATTTCTTTTCAGCAGTGTATGTTTATCCAGCGAATACGAGTCCCGATCTCATATAGAGATAAAATTCGGTGGGGATTTTTGTGAGGAAATTTTGTTTGGAAAAAAACTGCATTGTTCACATAAAATTACACATACATAACACATAATCATGATTTTATCAAGAATCGACAGCTACTGTAAATGATTCAATCATCGCTACGATAAAATTACATCACAATCATTCCATCGGTACATTAAAAAACAAAAATTCTTAGAATGGTATTTAAAAATTTTATGATCTCCTCATTAATTTTAGGTTGAGACTGGGTTACCCATAAACCTTAACAATTTGCTCCACGAATTTCCGATAGTATCAGCTTGTAAAGGGGTTCCCAAACGTATGATGAGTGAAGCAGGTGGTGTCACCTTTTTTTTCGCCTGTGCATGTTGTGCGGAAGAAAAACATTAGCCAAAAAGTCACGGCAGGATGAGTAATATTTAAACATCCTCCGTTATTCCCATTTCAATTATTTATACGAAATATGCAGTCACATGTTTGCAGGAAGTGCAATGACTCTTGTCTGATATTTAAAAACAACAAGAGGCCAATGGCTCATGCGGAAAAAAAATTTAAGTGGAAGATTGACATGCAGGTGGCGATTATAATCACCGATGAGCAGACACATCTCCCTTTCCAATCTCTAGATGTGAGGGAAAAAAACGATTTCAGTGGTTGTAACACGTGGTGGATACGTTGGTGAATTAATGCCCGAAAATTTGCCAAAACGTAAGCATTAACATACTCATTACACAACAGTTAGAGCTGAGGCTTTTTCGATCATCAGCTGCTGCGTCGTTTAGCGACGAATGTAATGGACTATTTTCGGTAATGGTTTTATGATAGGCCCGCAGGCCCACACGCTACTAGGTATATTAAAAAATATTGGCAAGAAAATTAATTCAAAATAAACAATATTTGCGTAATTATCATCAATTCAATTGGTACAGGCCGAAATATTGAATTTTGCGTATGGAAACTAAAGGCCTCATTCTTTTTTAGTTAATTGTTACATAAATATATTTTTAATTTGTTGATGAAAAATTGAAGCAAGCGCAATACTCAAGTTTCATCGTGACTCTGAATGTCGAAGAAATGAATAAATAATTAGTTTCATAATTTCAAATTTTAAGGGAAATAGTTATGGAAAAAACCGTTGTTATACAGATAATATCCCTTCATTCACTGAAACAACCACAACCAATTCGACATCTCCTCCACAATTCTACCGATTACATAATCCGAACTTCCCTCTGAATGCGAAAACATCGGCTCTTCAGCCCCCTCAAATGGAGTTATTACAAGATGATTTATAAACGCAACTAAGAACGATAATTAATAGACATGTAATGAATGGTTTTGCATTTTTCAGAGGTATAATAAATGCATTTGGGTTGTATCCTGTTGTTAATAACTCGTTAAAACAAAAACCATGTACACACACACACATACACACAGGGTGTCCTTCTTCGGGTCTTCAATGGCCGCGACAAGGACTCTTACAAAATTTTATTTAACTCTTTATCTTTTACATTTGATATTCGCCAATTTGCATTTTATTTTTAACAAGGAGATTACGCTACAGGCGTTGCAGTGCGCAATGGCTTCTATTTGGCGGTGGTATAACAAGGATGAAGAGGAGGAGAATGAAATGTTGAAAAAGAAGTGAAGGGGTGTGCAATGTAAGCGTCGCACAGAGGAGAATACCCGGGTTCGCGTGACGAACGGTCTCGGCTGGCTAGTCTCACCGCGCCATCCTGACTCTTCGGGTCTCCGTTTCCTTCTCCTCCTCCTTCTACTCCCCCCTCCACATACTCTGTCCCTCTCTATTCTTGCCATTCGCGTTTAGTTCCTCTTTCACGATACACACAGCACAGCCCCTGATCCTCCGTTTTCACGTCTCGGTGCTTGTAATTCTAACGTGAAAACATATTCCACACGTCTCGATGGTGCTTCCCTCATTCGTAACAAAGACGATAATTCATAATAAGTTATTGCTGATTTATTCTCCGCTCTGTACATTGGAAAATGGCGGGGAGGGGGGTAATCTCACTGGGGGGGATTTCATTTGGATTCGTTATTTTTTTTATTTATTAATTAATTATCTTTTATTGTGAGGTTTCAGTTATTTATTAATTGGGGGGATTGTTTGTGGCTTTATTAATTGGGCGTTGAGTAATGAGGGGTGATGAAATGGCTTGGGAAATGGTGGAATAGGTGAGGCGCTAGCGACCTGGATTTATTGGAGAAATGCAACTGTTTTTGGGACATTGGAGGATAATCTTGGGGGAGGGGGCTTCCTTATCATAACTCGAAATACACATTTTACCTATGACAATTATGAAGGATTAAAAAATTTTTTTACCAGTTTTTGAGTCATTGAAAATTGAGTTCGAGGGAATGTTCAATTTCGGGAAGGAACTTGAGGAACTTGATTTTAAAGTGATTGAATAACTACATTGGAATTGCACATTACTCATCCATTTTGGAGAGGAATTTTACGTAAGATTTTTAGGGTTGTGTCTCAGAATTTTGATCATACTGTTAGAAAAAAAATGAAATGTGATGGACGGCTTACGAATAAATGCCTGGGCGGGGTTACTGAATTTGAATTGGGGTAAATGAGCCATGAAATTTCGAGTTTCACGAAAAAATTTAAGAAGTATAAAGCCGAAAATTAATAAATGGACTTAAATTCCCAAAGGAGTATGAATATTTAGTACTCAGTCGCACGAAACATTCATTAAAATCAGAATTTTCATGAATTTTCTTCACTGAAATAATATTTTGTTTCAATGCTCTGAAAATGATTATAATAATTATAAATTATAAATAAATAATTATAAATTCTGAATAGATTCGAACGAATTTTATGCATTTCTCTTAACTTTCAGAGAAGATTCCCTGAAATGCCGGTGAAAGGTAAACGGGATAAAAATTTCTTTTTAATTGTAGGAACATTTTACTTGAACCGAAAAAATGTAATTACTCATTTATAGTTTTCATTTATTTGGATGTTAATTCTCAAGAAAATATCTCGATATGTAGATTGTAAATGCCAACAGGTCTATTCTCTTTATCTAAGAGGGTGTACCTTATTCCTGAAGGTAGCACTTGAAAGCTGATGAGTTTGGCGCATACCCAATGAGTTGAGTTTCCTCCGCAAGTGACTTGACCTGACCAATCAAGATCCCCGACGGCGAGAGTGCATAAAAATATCGGCTAATTGAGTTCTCATGGCTTCCCGCCAGTAGTGTCACGCATCTATACCAAGCCGAGAGGAAATAGTCCTCAAAAACTATTAAAATTATTTCCCAATGAATTTAAATACCACGTTATTCTCCCGGAAATTGGTACTAAATTGTGGATGAAACTTACATATTTCTTCTGGCAATATGTCCTTTATTAAAGTCTCCATTCCCTCCACGATTTTTTATCAAGAATTTTAATTGAAAATGTTCGAAAGTGAAAAATGTTAAACATTAAAACGTCAAACTGAAGAACTGAACTGTCACAAAAATGTGAAACTCTGAAAACATGTAAAATTATTGCTGTAGGGAAGAGGACGATGCTCAATATATTAAGGAACTTTAACGGAACCGAACCCCTGTTTTTTTTATACATCACGGCAAATAATCACAAAAATAACATTTTTGTCGAGCACTTTATTTTTTATAAGAAAAAAATGTATAACCAATATACATTACAACATTCCAAATATACAAAAAAAACAGTTGCCTAAACTCAATTATCAAATTTATAATAGTATATTTATGAACTGGACAGCCTCTCAAGGCCGTGGTTTACCCAAACTCAAAATTATGTTCAAAGAACTTTTTCTTATACTAGTTTTTTGAAACCCGTTTTGAACTATCCATTTTTTCAATAAAAATTTCTTCTAAATTTGATATTGAGTATAATTCTGGATCCCATCCTCCCCATTCCAAATCCATTCCTTTCTCGAATTTTCATCGAGAACTTTAACCGAAAATGTTGGAAAGTGAAACATGTCAGTTACTCATACATTAATATTTCAGACTGACCAGAAATTTGAAGGCGTTTAGGTTGGCGTGTATTAGACAGTTTGGACTCGGCGTGCGCATTATGTAAAGTGCGACGGTTTATTTTGGCATGAAAATCGCCTTTGCCTATGGAGATATATATACAGCTGTTTTTATCAGATCGCGTGCTCACAGGACTTCTAGCAGCCTAGCAACAACATATCCATGATGTAGGCCACAAACTTGTACATAATCCTCGCCAACATCTTCGGAGCCCTGCACTATGTACGTGTGTATGTACTGAGGGGGTGGTATGTGGCCCGCACTCACTGGCTACCCTTCTTCGTTCGACGATTAGTAGGCGTTCAGCGCCCTCCCTCTCTCTCCACCACCTGCCAACCCTCTGAAAAGTCTCTCAAAAATGAGTAGCTGTGGGTTACTCAGCAAACTTTCGTCATGTAACTCTATCAGCTGTATCTGTTGTTTATAATAACGTTTGTCAAGTTTTTGAGATAAGGAACTTTGTGAGGGGCAATCATTAATAATGTCATTTGAGTACAGCAGTTTTTTTTTCGTCATATATTTTAACTCGTGAAAAAATGATTATTACACGAGTGAGAAGAGCCTTTTTTGTCTGTACAATATTATGGAATTTGAGGGGAGTTACGGCCCTACCGGATATAATTTTTTTTCGGTTTTCTGAAACCTTGAATTGAAAGGAACAATGAGATTGAATAAACTTTGAGTTGAGACATGAAAATCTCAAAATGAGATTTCAATTTTTATTGGAGACTCAATGGAATTCCCGATTTTTTCATACAAAATTTATATTCAATATCAAACTATTAATGGCGAATCCTTGATGACAAAATTTTTGGAAATTTTAGATAAATTGTATAAATAAATAATGTGAGAACAAATTTTTAAAAGTAAAATATCAGATACTGATTTCAAGACGGATTTTTTACTTTCATTTAGTTGCAAAACTTCTCAACAACATTGATCGCCGACTAAAAACTGCTTGTAACTCATTTATCCAAATAGACTAATTCCATTGTCGCAATATTCCCCCTTGAAATTTCTCCTCGCGACTGATGTGAAAGGCGACTTGAGACTATAAAAATCGGTAATTGGACGTTTGATCATTCAGCGTCTATCGACTTCTGAGTGCAATAAAATTAAATAGACAAACCTATGTGGAAAGAGAAAAGCATTGGAATGAGATACACACGGCACCATTGAATCACACACCGGTCGATTTGTGTGCGGTTATTGAACGGATCATTGAGCGGCAAATCGACATCCACCGACGCAATAAACATACCTCGTATTTATTCCAAAAATCGGCATAACCCCCGCATAATGTGCCCGAGGTCAACCACAAGGAGATAACGCTGGCCTCGCATCAGATAAGTTTTATTGAAGAATGCAAATTCATTTTGACTCTGTATACGGAAAAAAATGGGTTTTGCTGAATATTTATTTATCGGACGAAAATGTTTCTCTTTTCGAAATGGTAATTCTCCAAACGAATACCTTTCAGGCGATTTCGAGTAGGTTTCAATTATGACAAACAAGTTGCTCTAGACTATAATTAAATTTGTCATGACTTTCAATAAATTTTCACCCTAATTATTGAAATTAAGAAAATCAAAGAAAAGAGAGGATAGGAAATTTAGGAAAAAACTAATAATTATTGGAGAATTCGACCCAACATCGCATGTAATATAATAATCATCGAGAAGACATTGATTATCATCATTGATACCTAATCGAAATGATCTGCGGACCGTTCCTTCGGAGAAATTGGCCGTCGAACAATCAAATAATTCTCTCAAGTAAATAAAGATGTGGCAGAAATAATTTTGTTTCTCAGTGTAATTCATGAACTTACAAGTTCCTCCTGATTTTAAACGACTTAATATCAATTGCAGACAATTAATACGGATTCTATATACGATATATATTGTTAATGGCATTAACTTTGGA
Organism: Psyttalia concolor; assembly: GCA_030522845.1. Classification (NCBI taxonomy): domain Eukaryota; kingdom Metazoa; phylum Arthropoda; class Insecta; order Hymenoptera; family Braconidae; genus Psyttalia; species Psyttalia concolor. Next base: position 10,999 of record JAPYZM010001497.1, read on the forward strand.
GTTTTGATGACATTACATTGTTGGGGATCTGGCAATTTTCATATTAGAAATTTCGAGCTACAATTTTATGGAACTAAAAGTGAACGAATACTTGTGATTGAAAAATCCGTCGAATAGTTAAGCAAATGGCAGTTTTGAGCAATTATTTCCAAAATTTTCAATTCTCTGATAATTAAGTTAGAGATGATCGTCGATTATGCCAATTGACGACCTACTACACTGAGCAAAAATAATAATTTCGCCAATCAGATATTCTTCTGACAAGAATTGAAAGTGAGCTTTCCCATAGAAATTGCTGACACTTGGTTGTCGAAACCAAATATGTTTGGCAAAACCCTATTTTTCTGAAAATGAAAACTCCAAATTCCCTAATTTCCAAGTTGAATACGGGCCTTCACAGCCGATTAGATCTGGAGTTGAATTCAATTGATTGTCAGTTATTTTTCAGTAATATTTTTTTAAGTGAAAATTTCAGAATTAAACTCTGATGAACGATCCATCGCTTGCGCAAGCCGAGATATTCGCCTAATATTTGAATTCACTCTACCTCGAAAGATGAAATTGAAGAAACTTATTGAGCAAGTAAGAGGATGAGCCTTGGACTCTTTCCCAGGGTGAAATCTGCTGGGAGAGTGGCGTTACGAGCGAAGAGGTAGCTTCATTATTGCTACATCGCGAAGGTGTACAAGGGGTATTGAAGAAGACTAAGAAATGCCGGAGAGGGTTGCATGCCATGCTCGACTGATGCCGAGGAAACGGACGCGCCGTGTGTTATGTGCAAGCATGATTCCGTGCGTGTCACAAGTGACGCGATTCTCGGTAATTGCTCAGTCCTGCTGGATATATACAAACATGCGCATGCATATATATATGTATATATATTGACATTGAGTAATTACCGACGAGTGGATTAGTGTGGCTACAAGGTCTGCAGACCAATGAGGGAGGAGGACCGGGCGTCAGCGGGAACCAATGAAAGGGAGAAAGAGGAAAAAAAATGAATAGAAAATTATTAGGTGAGCGAATGAGGGAAATAAAGTGATTATGAGGAAGTACTTTTCAACCGGGGGAAACGTAATGATTCTCCGTGTCCTCAAATGTAACAATGAATTGTATTTAATGACCTCGTGGTCTAGTTCTCTTATCAGTCGATTAATCTCCAGTGTTAGTCAGTAGTTATTGAAAATGAGGGAAAGAAATTGCTGGGAATGGTAATTACTGGAGTATGGCGCGTTGATTGATGCAGGATGGCTGATGGCGTTTTATTGAAACCATAATGGGTTGAGGAGTGATGAGGATATGCAATAAATTATGTTCATCTGTAATCATCAGAGACACGATCATCAACGGACTCGGTTTGTTGAAATTGCTACATTCGTAGCATTTGTAGTTTAATTGTGAACACGAGCCGAGCATCCATTGTTAATGTTTTTAACTTCACGTTCGGGTAGACTTCAATTTTGGAAATTTTTGAATATTTTGATTTCACTAGAATTTATACAAAAAATCGGTAAATTTTTTTTCTCCCCTATTTTACGTCGCTCCGAGCCGAGGATATACTGCGATGATGATCAAGACTCTAAATGGTTAGATCGCACCACTCTACCAGCTGAGTTTGAAACTCGAAATTTTTCGCATCTGAAGCAACGGACTTCCTCCCTGCGCCAAGTCGCCAGGTATCTAAATCTAAAAAATCCTAGGTTATATCTGAAAAATCATAATTCCTCATAATTGACGCACGCATTTTCTTTCAACTGTCAAAATTCAATTTGAGAACGTATCGTTCAAAATACTAGGTATTTTTTGGCGTATATATTTTGTCAAGTCATTCCTAAATTGATCCACAAATCAACAGCGCAACATCGTCATTTCTTTTGAGCTATTTTTTACGCATGTGAATACATGCGTAAAAATTCTGCTGGGACCACGAAGGCAACAATAAATACTTGTATATTGAGAATAATCTCGGATTCCATCCTACCCACTCCAAATCCCATCCAATGATTTCCGGTGACGTCGCATATCTAAAAATAAAGTCGTCGGGGTAAAAGCTCCGTCAATAATCCATATAGTACGAGGAACAAAAACCTCAAAAGGAATGACAGTAGATAATTCGCTGAATATCCAACAGTGAATGCAAAAATTATCGCTTTCATTATTTGCTCCGTGAAGGCAATGCAATTCTGCGTTTGACGTTATCTATTTCATTTTTCGCATGTGTGTTAAAGCTTTATAAACCCCCAAAAACCGGAAAATGCCTATTGTTTCGGCCATTTGACGATTGCATCTCCCCCGAATATTCAGATGATCTCCCACATTATCTGTAATCACAAGATAACAACAGATAAATCGCATTTTAGTTGGAGAACCTACGGGATTTGCGGGGGTGTGCGGCGTAAGGTTTTTGAATCGCGTGTGGGTCGCGCATGGTTAGTTATCTAGATCATTATCTCAATGGTTTATCGGTAATTTATCGGGGCAGGCATTAGTTTTTGCTTGACGATGGCGTGCACCGGCCGGCCCTTTCGTGTGTTCTCATGCTCTCTGCCTACTCTCATGCCTAAATTATTCATTACACAAGAGCAATCCTTGTGTGTATCACTGGAATAAAAATTTAGACTCTTGGTCGGTGTAAATTTTAATCCAAACTATACTGGGTGTCGCAAAACTCGAGGGGCATATTTTAATGACGAAAGTTCGAACTTAGTTCTTATTTTTGATACTTTAGAAAAAAGATTTTTCCCTCGATAAAAAAATAATAATTTCGATTGAAGACTTGTGAGATACAATTAAGACAATAGATAGTCTCAACTAGAGTCCTTTAAGTCTTAATTTCAGGCTCAAAATAAAATAAAAATATTTTTTGGGATGCCCTTCGGGAAAATGTCTCTCTGGCACCAGTTTTTGATAACGTTTTCATAAATTCTTATCCGCCCCTGGTCCCCAATTTTTTTATGCGACCGATTAGATATATTTAAATAGTTGTATCATTAAAAAAAATATACAGAAATAACTGTCGCTTTAAAAATATTTATTCAAACGGTAACTCCCAAATTAAAAATAAAATAATGTAATTAAGTGATTATTATCCGCCACTCATAGGACGAATATTAGTTTAAATAAATTATAATTTTTAGCGTCGGCAAAGGGCTGGTCAGCATTGTTGAATTTAGATCACTAGCCTTAATATATGTCCTTTGGTAACGAAGAAAAAATTAACTTGCAAAATCACAACAATATTTTGAGAATATCTGGGGAAAATAATTGAATTAAGTGGGTATTTTAGATCTTCGCTCTGGTACACATACTCCATATTCGTCTAAGATAATTAACCACGTTTAGATAAGAAAGCTATCTGAGATGATCTCGGGCGATATAGCGAGCGCCCATTAGTTTGGTGAACGATGAAATCGCATCAATTTCCATTCTTTACTTACTGCACAGAGAATTTGTTTTCTTTATTTCATTCATTAATCTGTTGACTCGTTTTTTTAAATCTCGATTAAATAGTCAAAAAAATAATAATAAGAACCGGAAATGTATCTAGGCGGCATGTTTTGAAAAGAATTATAGACAATGAACTTTAATCACATTAAGCTGTTCAGAAAATTAAATTTCCCTTGAACAATTAATTTCAGTAATCAATTTTTCGTAATAAAAAAAATTAATTTGTTTTATCGAATATAATTTCGGTTATTCAATTCCTTATATTAGCGCATAATCATTAATTCGACTACTTCATTCGAATATGAGAAGAGTGTCTCGTAGAACGTCCTTTTATCCCCAAAAATCTCGACTGGGTGAAAGTTGTCTAGAATCGTTTTCTCTGAAAAGAGAAGCCACAAAATTCTACCTGGTCCTCGTTACCACATGCCGCGTGACACAAAGTACTATGACCGAATCCCGGGACAAGAGACACCAAAAAGCCGCGTCGATTAGTTCCATTGTCTAGAGAATTGGCGCCAATGTTCGGCAAAATAGATTTTCACGGTATTTTTTTACTGGTCAAGGGGAGCGGAGGGTGGAAAGAAAAAAAAATGTTGAACCTTCAAAAAAAGAGGGGAAAAACCCTCAGAGTGATTTAAGACATAACCCTAAAGCCACGCTTGCCGGTTCTTTTTTTCTGTCGCCTGACTGGACCAATCCATGTTTTTTTTTTCCTTTATTCTTTTTGTTTCCTACTTTATTGCCTCCGTAAACGAGTCACAAAGACAATGGCGCAACTATACCTAATACGTCAGACACTCTGGTGCATTCAAAAGGGACCATAAAACCCTCGGCATGGATATCAGCATGTGTTTTACAATGAGTCAACCATGCCGATTTCTGCTCTGATCTCGTAAAACTATTGTTTCAAGATAATTCTACGTATCTTCTTGATCTTTACCCAGAGAGATATCCAATCGGTTGGTACTGGTTGTCATATATTATCGACGTTTTTTCCATAATTTTGGGTTTCAAATATTTTTATAGGACAGCCGGAATGACCCATTTAGATCACGTAGAACTATTATTCTTCTATTCGTTTGAAGAAAAATGTGTTGAAAATTCGGATTATTTCAGGTTTCAAATTCAAACCCATTTTACCTCATTCAGATTCGACTTTAATAAATCCGACAAGTTTATTTGAATCCCCTCCAAAAAACGCCTTCATACCGAAAAAAATGTAATTGTGCCAATCAAATATTTAAATCTAAAGAATATTTCATGCGCAAAATTATATGTTTTTCTCTCTGCCACCATTTCCCAGTGGCATCAAGATTTTTTCATGTTCTCGATTCAAATACGAAGAAAAAAGGAGGGAGGCGGCGTTCAATTAAATGTTACTTCATTGAAAATAAAATGAGGCTAAGAGAAAATACCATAAATGTCAAATGAGAGACGAACTAGAACTCGCAAAAATAATTGAGGGAAGCTCGCTCCAGAGGTGGAGCCTCGAAGAACAACTGGAGTATGAAATGTAATGGATAATTAGCCGTGCGGTACAGTATGAAGAACTAAATCCGAATTACCTGGGAACTAACCCTAACTTTTCCAAGATCGACCCCTAATTTTTATAATAATGTGATTCACTCCCTAAAATCCCGACAAATAAGGACTCAATATTAGAAACACCCCCGGAAAGTTCACTTTTTCTGTGCGAACAGCTCATCTAAGAAACCGTCGAGTCATGCGCTTCGGGTATACTAGCCCGCCGGTGCTAAGTCATTCTCCATTTTCGTGAGGGTGACAGAGGAAAGGGAATGGCGGAGTGATTGTTAAGGCTCGTCGAGAGGGTGGCGCGGGAGGGGGAGGGCCACCGAAACTGCTAAGAATCAGAGCCCAGTGATTTAAAGCCGGGAATAACCGCCGGTGAGCTTTCATGCGGTCGCGGCCAACGACGACGCGAGTCTCCCGACGTCCGTTCATGGATTTTAGCGCTGTGACGTGGGCAATGGCGATCACGCCAACCCCTCGTTAAGTCATAACTTACCCCCGCTCCCCTCCCTCTCCCTCTCTCTCTCCTGCTCAAGGTAACCCCGTCCCTTCTCTCCATTTGAACCTGTGGTCACTGTTTGAACTGAACGCTGTTATCTCATTTATAGATACACACACACATACACATACTCCGGCACATGACGAAGTGCATGACATTTTTGAAACACGAAAATTTTCCTCCCTCGGCTGCCTCGCTATACCCACTTAATTTAGAAATATTAGTTGCTCTCCATATTTTTTGTTTATCAACGGCAATAAAATTTTTTTTTAAAACAAAGAATCTCGGGAGAAATCTCCTTTTGGTGCGCCGTTATACGTTCACGGGGTATTAAATTCGAGTTGGTCGTCCGCGCGTTATATTTCCGGCGTAATTAGAACTGTTGTATTATACCCGCAGCATAGGTTCGTTGTAAACGACGGGAACTATGCAAAGCATGCCACGGTTATAGAGTCTTTTGTGGGTAGATTTTTCCTTTTTTTTTTCGTTTTTCAAGGAGGTCAAATCACTCCTTCTCACTCTCCCAATGCGGCTTTTTTTCCTCAGTATTTAAATGTGAATTACATAATTACCTAACGCATTGTTTGGTTTCCATTATTCCTTGTTGGGCTTCTATCGCCGCTTATATCTATTTCACGCATTGCAACGTTCGAACGCGCTTATGGTAATGAGACATGTACGGGGTTGAGATATGTGTATGGTTTTACGAGTCTTGGAGGCAAATTACACGTGCTGCCAGAAATTGCAGAGCTGATGAGGGGGAGTTGCGATGGATTTATTAATGTCGGATGATTTTTATGGGATTTTTTATTCTGACGGTCGATGTTTCAATTCTACTGGTGGGAGGTCTTTCGTTGACATAAACATTGAGAACAAAATATAATTTTGCCAGTGAAATATTCTTCTGAGAAAAATCTAAAGCCGGGCGCTTGGTTTTTCAAAGCAAATGGGATTGACAACATTATATTTTTCTCTCAGTGTAGCCCAGATTTTCTGAGTGAACTTGGACGACTTTATAGACGTCATGATGGTTAATCACTGCGTTCGGAAGACAAATCGAGAATGATGAATATTGTTTGAATGATGTTCCCAATTAATTATTTGACAGTAGTATATTTTGGAATGTGTGCATAACTAATTTTTTACGAATAAAATATTACATCACAATGCGCCGGAAACTGCACCGTGAGGCATACGGAGTGCCGAAAAGTCCACTTTTCGTCACATCATGATGAAATAGTATATTTCGTAACAAGTGAAAAAAAATAATTTTCGGCGAGTGGAAGGTTTATATCACGAGCCAAAGGCGAGGGATATAATCCCGCGAGTCAAAAACCACTTTTTTCATGAGTTACGAGCATAATTTTTCATCTCAACGTGCCGAGAAAGCGCTTTTCAGTCACTCGACGCGAAGCAGAGAGTGAAAAGTTGAAAAGTTACTTTTTCGACACAGCGTGATGAAATGGTATATTTCGTAACAAGTGAAAAAAACTGGTTTTTGGCAAGTGGGAGGTTTATATCACGAGCCGAAGGCGGGTGATATCATCCCACGAGTCAAAAACGACTTTTTTCACGTGTTACGAACAATATTTTTCATCTCAATGTGTCGGAAAAGCACTTTTCAGTCGCTCGACACGAAGCAGAGAGTCACTGAAAAGTTACACTTTTCCGACACAGCGTGACGAAATAATATATTTCGTAGATATTGAAAAAAAGGGAGAGAGAGGTTTATATCACGAACCGAAAACGAGTGATATACTTCCACAAGCCAGAAACCGCTTCTTTCACGAGTTACGAACACAATTTCTCATCTCAATGTGTCGGGAAAGTAACTTTGCGACACAACGTGATGAAATAGTATATTTCGTAACAAGTGGAAAAAAAATGGTTTTTGGCGAGTGGGAGGTTTATATCACGAGCCGAAGGCGAGTGATATAATCCCACGAGTTCAAAACCACTTTTTTTACGTGTTACGAACAATATTTTTCATCTCAATGCGTCGGAAAAGCACTTTTCACTCACTCGACGCGAAGCGGAGAGTGACGGAAAAGTAACTTTTCCGACACAGCCTGATGAAATAGTATATTTCGTAACAAGTGGAAAAAAAATGGTTTTTGGCGAGTGGGAGGTTCATATCACGAGCCGAAGGCGAGTGATATAATCCCACGAGTCAAAAATTACTTTTTTCACGTGTACGAACAATATTTGCCATCACGCTGTGTCGGAAAAGCACTTTTCAGTCACTCGACGTGAAGCAGACATTGAGATGAAAAATATTGTTCGTAACTCGTGACAAAAATGGTTATTGCCTCGTGGGACTATATCACACGCCTTCGGCTCGTGATATAAACCTCCCACTCGCCAAAAAACATTTTTTTTCACTTGTTATGAAATATACTATTTCATCTCAATGTGTCGGAAAAGCACTTTTCCGACACAGCGTGATGAAAATAATTATATATACCTATATATATACATATATATATTTTTATTCAAGTACTATAAATAAATAAGAGAAAATGTCCGGAATTTCTACAGTAAAAGTCGCTTTGAATTCTCGTCAAAGGTTATTTGATTGCCAAAATGATATTTTTTATGAGCGTAATATTGAATTTAACTCATTTCACTTGATTTCGTCCGATGGATTTCCCATGATTTTATGTGATTTCGAAAATGATTTCGATGATTTCGTGAGTGAGTAATCCCTCGCAACATGCGCCCGCTTTACAGTAAATGCGTCTATCCATGGATTGGCGAGCTTTTCGTGGATGAAAAACGCGCGTGCAAGCGCTGTAGGGGACTAGTCGGGTGAAATGGAATACTTGAGACATGGTTCCCCTCTTCGTCAGTACAAACAAGGTATAATGACAAGTTCCTCGGGGGGAGATACGCACTATGAGCTCGGAAAAATTGTGTCGCTAATGATATGGTAGAGTTGAAACATTGGAAAAATGTGGATCTTGATGAATTCGGGAGATAAATTGTAGATGACGATATGGCGGGGACGATTTAATTTTCTGAATGGGTGAGATAGGAATTATGATACACATTTCTGAGAAAAATCAGCCATTGAGACCCATCTTGTTACCGGGCATTTCATAATAACTTCATGGTTTCAAAGTTTCGAAATCCGGAGGTGAGTTTTTCTCTCGAATCATTAGGAAACATGCAGTAAAAATCTAAAATATATGGAGGAAGTCTCATTTTTTAGGGCGGGTGATCCAGTGAGTTCACAATTAGACGCAATTAATTTCTTTTTTTAATAAAAAAAATGCAATAATTTTCGCTCTAGCCAGAAAGTTATACAGGAAATCTTTAGAGAAAATTATACGTTGCAAAATCCAATTTGACTAATGCCGGTGATAAATGAATTATTTAGAATTTTTCTCATGCAATATAATTGAAAAATGCCGGAAAATCTTGAAATCTTTCCCGCATAGCCAATACAGAACTCCAGATGGCACTTGGATTACCTCAAACTATCGTTTACCGAGCGCGAAACACGGTGTACGGAATAACAAATGTCATTAGCCCAAGATTCTAATCTCAATGATTCAAATACCGTTTGCCATTATTAAAAAAAATAATCGTTGTAGTTAAAATTTCGTCAGCGGAATAATCCCTCCATTTATTTACATAATTAAAACATCACTTCTTCCATGAAAGTGGCAATTTGAGAAAAACTTCTGAACTATTAAAAAAAATGTTCGTGAAATAAAAAAAAATCACTGGTTAAAAAACTAATTCCTCTCCAGTGATTGTTAGAAGAATGATATTGAGTCTGAATCACACAGGAAATAATCACACGCTTCGTACAATTGAAGACACTTGTTGAATAAATATTAATTAGAAAAATTATATTCTTCAAAAAATGTCATAACTCTATAAATGCGCCCCAATACAACAAAAAGTATCATATCAAAATTTGTACTTTATTAAAAATTCAAGAATACATTCACTTAACTTCATCGTCCAGCAATTACCGTAATTTCCCAACTTGAGATTTCCTAAAACTTGAAGAGAAATGTACTGGTTAAAAATTCAGAAGACTTGTACCGGAAATGTCAGGCGTAAATTTCCCCGCCGTACAATGAAACCACAAATAACAACAGACTATCAACGACCATTGAATTCCAGAAATATACTCTCTAAATTATGTTCCTAAAGAAATTTAATTGTCATTACGATTAAAATCTGACTCGCTGAGCGTAGGAAGTACTACATAAACAAATTATTCATAACAATATAAAATTTGAGAAGCTGATAATTATGACAGCGAACAACGAATAGAAAAAAGAAAAGTAGAATTTCACAGATTGAAAAAAATAACGAAAGGTTATCCAGTGAAAAGCCAATGAAAATTTCCGGTTGAGACGAAAAACACCAGATTCCTTTTAAATTTTCCACTAAAGATAAAACGTTCAGTGCAAAATTCAATCGAAAACGGCAAATTAATAAAAAATATTCATCTGAATTTATAAATATCTCTTTCCATTCTCTTTACCCTCAATAGAAATATAACAGATATTTACCGGAAACGTCAGCCGTAAATTTCCCCCGCCGCGCCTAATAAGACCGCAAACTATGAAAGTCCCAGCCTCCAAAGCCATAGAAAATAAAACAACAGGACTTGAAAAAATAAGATCAACATAATCGATCTCTCCTTCTCATGCATTAAAAAACGGGGAAACATTTGTGGAGCAGCCCACGTTGCCCCCTCCCCCCCATAAAGTTCGCGTTATAATTATCGACTTTAAGTCGATTCAACCCTCTCACATATCTCGCGGCATAATAAGGCGCATCAGAGGCTTACGTTCGGCGAGTTCTCGCGTTTTTGCCCTCCCACCGTCAATCTGATTAGCAAAAAAGATTGTTTTGTTATTTCTCTTTCCTCCCACTACCCCACCACTTTTCCCCCCAACATTTTGATACACATGTGTGCACAATAAAAATATTGCGAATAAATATTATGATCTCGAGGTCCCAACATAAATATTTTCGAGTATTTCACAGAGTCCGCAGTAAGTATATGAGTGCCAAAGAGAAATGAGAAACAGAGGGGGTTGCATTTCGCTCGTGGGCTATACCGTAGCCTCTCTCGGATAGTGCCGTTTTAATATAATATTATTGGCTATTGATAAATTGTCGATAATGATGGGTTAGTGGGGTCGCCTTAGCTGAGGTATAAGGGAATATAACCGGACCCTTTTTTTCCCCCAGGACTATCGTTCTCTTTCCCACCTCATTCGTTTCTTCTTCACCCATATTGTAGCTTCCTTCTGGCGCATGTGTGGACGCAATCCATGCTAAAATTTCTCGTTTGACTCAGACATATCAGTCCCTGGGAGTACAAAAGAAAGTGCACTGACCCGAACTGAAACGGAAAGGAAAAAAAAAAATTGAATAACGTTCCTAGAGACACCAGTCGTCATACGCACGTGAAAAATTATTGTTCTTCATTTGTTTCTGCGCACAAAATATTCTGCCATTCGTGTGCACATTTGTAATCATTATAGGAGGTTTTTTTGACTCCAAAGTTACGTCTGAGAAAGCAAATTTCAGAGAAACTCCAAAAATTTGTCTTCTGGTTTCTAATGAGAATATTTTTAATGATTTATCAAATTATAAATGAGGGCGTTGAGCGAGTTAATTTTTATTTTGATTAGGACTATGTCTGCATATTGCGCCACCTTCCGGTGGCGTCCATCTGTTCAAATAGTTAACAATTCCTTTGACTAGTGAAGGTGGGATATCCACAAAAATAATTGAAAATTAAATTAATCTCAGGCGACAGAAAAAAAACAAATGACAAATTCTAAGCCTCAAACTATAAAAGAAAATGGGCTAACTCCGAGCAGAACGGAAAGGAAAAAAATGGAATGAAATTCCTAAAGGCGTTAGTTGTCGTGAGCACATGAAAAATTGTATTTCTTCATTTATTACTGTACACAATATATTCTACGGGTTTTAGCCTTTTTTCTCAGATTTTTAATGATCACAAGAGATTTTATTGACTGCCAAGTGACTTTTAAGTAAAAAAAATTAAACACACATGCAAATTTGTCTTTCTGTTTGCTAATAACAATGTTTTTAACAATTAATTAATTTAAGTTAATTTTGAATTCGATTAAGGGAATATTTTCGCATTGCGCCACCTATTGGTGGCGTCCCTCTACCCAAGTGCTGACTACTTCTTCGGTTGAAGGTCAATCGAGCGACAAAAGCAATTGAGAATTAATTTGAATTCAGCGAGACAACAAATACCAATTGAAAGATGTCAAGTCCCAAACTAGAAAAAAAACGGGAAAAAGGAAGTTCACTGACCTTATCGCAATCTGCAAAGAAAAAACATCGCATGGACTGCAGTCGAAATTCTAGCTGCAATAAATACATGAAAAATTGCTATTCTTAATTTATTCCTGCACACTGTGCAGCCAGCAGACGTGATATATGACGTTGAGTGCATCTTGAGGTGAACTTCCGGTGTGGAAAAACATATCGGATTGAAAATCAAGTTGGAGGCAATGCATACATATCGTTGGGCTTAATTTACAAGAGCGATCGTGATCGCTTGGAGATAAACCATCGGGATATAATTTAGCGGTAGTCCCCATTCTACGATCTCCAATCAACCACTTAGGCCGACGATGTATTTACGAGGTGTTCTGTAATTTTCTCTAATTCGACGCGCAACTCACTCTCTACGAGGTGATACGCAGGCGCGAATACCGGGTTTAATCTCATATTTGGGAATTTAGGAGTCAAGTTTTTCGGAGGCACACTTATGCTAATTTCGTCCGCGTGCCGCATCGTGACGTTTTATATTCTCGTTATTACCCCCTCCCCCTCCGTCTCACCCTCCCGAAAAATAATGATTCATGTCGATGATTCGACGAGTATGATTTAACGATTTTTGCCGATTTCTCGGGAACGGAATGGGAATTCCTCCTGAGGATTATCGGGATGATCCCGTGGACGCTAAGAGTCTGTATGATGCGCTAACTAGATGCCGATATTGCTCGTAACCGCGGCGCAATATTTTTTTTTACTTTTCTCTCCTCTCTGTGCCCCGTCTTAATGCCGTCTCATCCAGTGCCTCCACCGCCGGCGCGCTCTCTGCCAGCGAGATTAAAAAGTTAATGGGGGGCGTATTGTGGGGGCGTACATGTGTACGTGGTGCCAGGATTTATGTCTGCACTCTCTGCAACACTGAGGTATATCGTTCCAGGGCGAATGCCAATATAAACCTTGTATATACCTCGACAACTTCTACCGATTACATTAATTCCCAATTTCGCACCCTTCGAGGTCTGTATTCGATGGGCATTGTTTCGTGTGTGAATTGATGTGTGAATATCCAGGAAAAAAGTATATTACTGAAGCGGGTATTCAAAGTTATCAATTCAATTAATATTTTGCATTATCAAATCTGTAATATACATTCTTGTTAATCTGTAAATTAAGTCTACAGTAGAAATACCATGCATTGTTGAAAATTTTCTCAGAATTTTCCGGTAGACTACTTGGGAATTTGTATCCCCTCTATTTTTCACTGCAATTTCAAGGAATTTTGTCACTGAAATTCATGATTTTCTCGAGACATCAATCGGAACTCAAAATGGGAGATTCCTTGGCTCCTCAAAATTATTGGCAATCCGAAAACTTCGATCAAAAATATTCTTCAATCATCAGGACAATGACACTGACTGATTTCAGGCCACAAAATTCATCATCAATTCAATTCATCAAATTTTCTTTCAATTAATTTAATCAAAAA